>PVJC01008140.1:0-49298 GCA_004026665.1 Murina feae | reverse complement strand
TAATAATCAATAATCAAACTACTACTGCAGTTCTCAACTCAGATGTTTTTTCACACAATGTGTGTAGAAATAGAATCTTTGGAAAGGAAACGAATCTAAGTCTTTACATGTAGTAATTATGAAAATGAAGAATGTTATCTATACTAATAAAAGGCCTGTAGCTGTGATGCCATAAAATCATCATGACCAAATGAGCAGCAGCTCTAGTGGTGGGCAGGTTGGGGCATAAGGTACAAGGGGCAATGGGTGGGACGACCAGCTGAGACAAGCCTAAGCGAGCTACTTGCACACGATTTCGTGCGTGCTGGGCTTCTAGTCCATTCTATAAACATTTGATTCTCTCAGGTAATTATTATATCTGTAATGAAATACATGTTCCTTAGCAAGGCATAGGACTTCAAGTTTGTTGTCTTTTGGTCATTAGCAAGATATAGATGGAATAAAACTGATGACTTCCCACTGAAATAAGAAACAGGATACTGTGGGGTTATACTTATAGCTATGAAAATGGTAAGAAGATTCATGTAGTTTAAAAAAGTTTTTCCCTGGGAAATACACTTTCAAAGCTTCAAAGAATGTTAAAGCTTTTCAAATAAGCCATAAATGGACATCTGCAGTCTGTGCTGTACTTCAATAAGAGGAGAATGGTTGTCATGTCAAATCTCTACAGGCCATCTTTGCTCATGTTTTCCTGGGTAAGATATTCTACTCAAGCAGAATGAAACCTAACCTTTAATATTACATTCTGTTGAACAGGCCTCAGTGACACGTAAGAGCATCTTATCACTGGATCTCAATGGATTTGGTTTAAAACAGCCTCCTTTCTGCAAGACAGATATCAGATGGGAGTTCTCTTTAAGGGGAAAGAGCCTATTTTCTTTTCATAGAATAACTTGAAAAATGAGTTGTTCAAAATAATCACAGAAAGCAGACAAGGATATTAGCATCACAAAATTCTTCATGGAGTATGAAAGGAAGGCCCAAAAATCTGTATTGATCCCTGAACAAAACAAATATCTAAAAGATATCCTACTCTATTATAACTACCAAGCTATAAAACTTACAAGCCATCAAAAATGAGTAAGTCTGGGATAAATACAATGTATAAAAGTATAGAGATATAGATACACATATATCTATCCCTAGATAAAATTCAGTGAGTTGAATAATTAAAATCAAGTAACATAATATAATATAAAACTAATATTGACTCAAAACTTAATAAAGTATATTTAAATTAATAATGAAGTTAGATTAATTTATAATATGATTTCTACTTACTTATTAATTATTTGTTTTCTACTTTATTTCCCCTGGAAACCAAAGTAGAAGTTGTTAAGTCCTAAGGAAAAATATAATTTCTTCTTTGACCAGAAGAAAATAGGTGTAACCTTGATATTAAATCTAAGTTAGTTCCTAAATTATTGACTATATGTAATGGTAATGTCTCACCAAAATTTTTCATAAATTATTTTGTCTTTTATTAAAATTAATTTAAAAAGATTACCTTTTAAAATGTGGATTTTAGTATTTTGAGATATCATAATGTAATGGTTAATTAAAATAGATCTTTTGGTATAAGTATCTCTCTTTTGAGGAATACCCTCTCCATTGAGAAATAACATGGAGATTTTATAATTAAACTACTATTTTGATGCCTAGAGACTGAAAAACAATGAAATTATCCAGTTTACTTTGATTTTTCAATGCTCTCAATACTGATGACATGATTAAGGATTTTTTTTAATTAGAAACTTATTTGACAAATATTTATATAGTATTTACCATGAAGTAGATACACAGAATTCTATATAATTTCAATATATTAGTTTGTTTAATCCTCTAAACAACTCTATGAAGATGAGGTAACAAATCCCCATTTTTGATTAAAGAAACAGAGGCAAGTAGCCATACAACTGCCCTAGGTCACAAGATCATGAAGCTGGGGACATCTGTAATACTTTCAATAAATACTTTAAAAAAACAGCAACAATAACAAAACATCAGTGGGAACACAGTTGTAATAGTTGAAAAAATATTGCAAAGAAGATAAAATTCAGAGCAGGCTGCTGGATTTGAAAAATAGGAAGCCATCAAAGAACTTTACGGTGCAAAGAAATGGAAGAATGTATTATTTGTGACATTGACAGAAAGAATATTCCCATTAAACTCTAAACTCAGAAAGAACCTAGATAACATATATTGAGGCAGTGAAGTAAAGGACTTAAATGCACTGAATTCTCATGAATTCCATAAATCTATAATAATAAAAGCATAATATGCTAATTAGACTGGATAGCTGGACAAAGTCGCAGCTGAAAGGGCCAAGACAAGCCACCTCAGCTGCAAGGGCCGAGCCCCTTGCACAAATTTTGTGCACTGGGACTCTAGTAGTCTAATAAGAGTTATTGTTCTCATATTACAGTTGAAATAATAGAGGCTTACATAATTTAAATAATTTTCAAAATGGCACATGATAAGAAAAATGTCACAGCATGGGTTAAACACTAAGCCTGTTTGAATCTAGATTTTTAACTTTTAATTACTTTAATATCTCCTGAATTATAATGCTTCTGGTTGGTAAAAGGTGACCCTGTAGGTTGTTAAAGTGGAGCATAAAGATCTTTGTAGATGAAGGAACGTAGGTTGGAATATCAATGTTGAACATAAATCATGTTCAGAATAATAGCTAGTGATATGACAAAGAGGACAATGGTGAGTTACATGCCTAGATCTAGGGAGATGAGCAGTGCTGATATAGAAATGTGTAATGACAGATACAAAGAGATTAGAATCATTGTAATGCTTAAACTTCAGAGAAGAAAATTTGCTAAATAAAGTTGCTAAAACAGTGGTTTAGAAAGTTGAATAGCAAACTAACTCAAAGGTAACATTTCATTTTACTTAATGTGATTGTATTATGAAGACTTCTAATGGTTTTTAATAGGTATATTTTATTGTATTAACTGCCACAACCTTGTCAGCTTAAGAAAACATTTACTTATTTGTCTCATAATTTCTGGGGACCATTCATCTGAGTTCTGTTTCACAGAATTTTCCATTTTTAGAATCTTCTACAAGGCAATCAAGCTATTGTCCAGGGCTCAGGTCGCATCTGAAATGTCAGCTAGGGAGGAACCCATTTGGAAGATCACATGGTTGTTGGCAGGGATCGGCTCTTTGCTGGTTGTCAGACTATTTTATTTCCATGCTAGATGTCAGCTGGAAGTTGTCCTCAGTTCTTTGCCATATGTGCCTCTCCACAGAGCAGCTTGCAACATGGCAGCTGGCTTCATAAAAGCCAGCAAGGTAAAGAATTTGCTAGCAAGATGCACATCAGAATTCTGTATAAACCATCCATGGGCATAATGTCCTACCATCTTTGCCATAATCTATTGGTTAGAAGCAAGTCACAGGTCTGCCCCACATGGAAGGGCAGTGGACATACAAGGGAATGAACACCAAGAGATGGCATTTATAGAGGACCATCTGCCCCACTTTTCTAATAATAATCTTCTGTTTTGAATAACCTATTTTCTGTTCACAAAGGGATTCAATAGGGGATTAGAGAAAGACCTCATATAGTAAAAAAGGAAGGTCACAAAATATGATTTCATGAATTCTGATCAATGATTCTTATCTTCTCTCTAATCCCACACATTTGTAGAAATGAAGACTATTCTCTCTGAGAAATATTTCTTGCTAACTTGACTCTTGGTTTGCCTTGTAATTTATTTCCTACTTTATTATTGATAGACTGTTTTATTCTCCCCCTTTACTATGAGAAAATTTAATCCTAGGTCAGAAACCTACCAGTTCCTTGGGAAATCATTTTTGATTCACAGTGCACATTGCTGATTTCATTGATACTTATAACACAAGTTAGAAGAATAATTCTCAAAAAGTTATTATCCAGCTGGTGTTTGTTTTGTCAGAATGTCCCAGATAAGGAGACATGTATTGTTTTGGAATAGCCACCAAATAGTGAGAGATGTGAATCCCAGTAGTACAATGTTTAATGTGGTATGGGTTGAAAAAGAGTATAGGTTTTAATACTTGATGGCATCTGAGACCTCACACTATTACCAATAATTTTACTAGAGGAGAATCTGCTGAGAAAGTAATGAAACTTAAATTTCAAAACCCTTCACTAGGACAGGTCTCTTCAAAGACCAGCATGCTTTACTCCAGGCACGTGGGGCAGTTGGAGCAAAAGCCCCAAACTGTGCGAGATACCAAACACTGCCCACCCTCGGTGTCACAGTCTGTACTCTTACAGTGATCCTGAAACTGCCATCCAGTACCTCCATCTCCACCAGATCCTTAATAATCATCTGTCCTTGTGAGTCCTCAAGAGATAAAAGTGGGATTAAGCCCTTTTGATCCCAAGGAGAAGGATATGAGCTAGAGAGGCTTCTCCACTAAGGTTCCAAGTGAAATAGCCTGTGAAGATCAACCCAGCGAGGTAAGAGTGGAGTTAGAACAGGAATGGGTTAGAATGGAGTGACTAAGCTGAACTAACTCATCTGTAAGCATCGTGGGAAACCATGTCTCTTCTGCAAGGGTCATAGGAAACCAAATCAAATGTATGGAAAAGTCTCAGGGCAAGAATCATTGCCTAAACAAGTAACTGCAAAGCAATTACAGTTGTGGCATCACCAAGAGAAAGTTGTGAAGCTGGAAAAAACTTTTCTAAGTTATCAATAACTTTTATTTCAATCAAGCATACTTGATGGAATTAACTTTCTGTTTTCTCTATAGAAAATATTTAAAATTTGATGCATACAAAAGAGACAAAGGGTATGTAGCTTTAAAAAAGCACAGAGGTGTTAGACAACTAATAATATTAATCACAATACATTATTTTTGGATGTTGTAATATTTGTGATATTGCCTGTTTATTTGAATTTTAATTTCTTGGGGTTTGTGAACTTGAACAAAATAAATACTTATGTTTACATCTTATTTTATATTTTTTCATTTATAATTGTTTTTCCTCAAAGAGTGTCTCGTAATAGCATAAGATTCTGCTCCCACAAACCCTGGATAGAGCCTGACAACTAGGAAGTCCTTTATCAGTATGTTTGTGTCTCTATGCATGCTGTGTGTGTGCTAGTATATTCATGTGTGGAACTTCTGAGCCATTCATCTCCAGGAAAAATCATTTAAAGCTTTTTGCTTCCTTGTCTCCTCCAATAGAACTATCTTCAGAATATATGGGCCTGTGAAGCCTCTCCTTCTCAGTGAAATAGCCCTATGATATCTAGATTAGCTTTGTTAATTCACAGAGATTTTCGAGATAATACCTAGTCATGAGGGTCATTTTGTCACCTGCAAATGGAAAAGGAAAAATTGGCTTGTCACCCAAGTTCAGGAAAAATTGAGAGGTTCATTTTTTTCTTCCCAGGGAGTTAGAGATAGTCTCCACAACCCCACTGGCGTGAATTGAAAATGCAATCACCAATAAGAAAAAAGTTAGAGAGCTCTGAAATGTTGGGCTATCCTACTTTGGCAAACAGGAGATCATTGTTCAGAGGGCAAAATGTGGCTTCTGGTTTTCCGTACAATGCTGGTGAGAAGAGAAGCACTCTGAAATTCTGGTCAGTCAAGCATCAGCACTGTTACAGCCAATAAAATCTAAAATATGATAGATATTGCCTTTTAAATGAGAACTGTGTAAAGTCTCCCTCACATCACTACTTCATGTCTTGTCTTATTCTGGCAGCCAATTCCAGCCAGGCTCACAGAGGTTTAATTGATGTCTAGGATGTGGGTAGAACATAAGGTCTCCCTTAGTAAATACATTGTTTATTGCGCTCAAGAGAAATACCTTCATAATTCATTAGGCACTTCTGGGAATGGAAGCCATTAAGTTAGTCACAAAAGAGGATTCATGCAATCAAATGAGTTTGTTTTATTATGCATTTCTCTCCTTCCAAGATTGTGGACTAAATTTTCTAGAATGCCTGAGAACATAATATGTAACAGACCAAAGGGTACATATAAGATTAGGTTTAAAAGAAGCCAAATAAAATAAATATTGCCATTTTCAGTTGAATTCTGATTTTACTGTGATCTGGAAAGGATGGGTGGTACTTTAAAAACAAAATCCAATGTTTCTAGGATAGAGAATTATATGGATTGAGCCTTGGATAAAATGAGACTTTTTTCTCTCAGCTCTGTCTCCTCCTTTTCTTATTAGTCTTTTAAACTCTGTATCTCTGGTCCTTTGCCCAAAATGGTCTCCTAAAATGTCAGTAACATTACTATCTCTCCCAGAATTATACAAAAGAAAATCTAGAGAGGATATAACCCTACATAATAAAGAGGAAATATACTAATTGACCATCACGCCCTCACAAGATGGCAGTGCCCACAGCCACAAGATGGTGGTGCCCAGTTCCCTCAGCCAGGGGCCTCGGATCCTTCTGCACCCCCCACTCACTGAGGCTCTGGCAAGCAGGGCTGGCAGAGGCACAGGCAAGCCTCTGATGGCAGCTGCCCAGTCACCCAGGTCCAGCCCAAGGCTCAGGTAACCAGGGCCAGCCGAGGCTTGCACGGCCAGCAGTGGCAGCAGCAGAGGTGTGATAGGGGCATCACCTTCCCCTCATCTCAGAGTTGCCTCTCCCACCCTTGAGGGCTCCTGGACTGTGAGAAGGGGCAGGCCGGACTGAGGGACACACCCTCATGCACTGGACCTCTAATACTGTTATGAAAAGTATGAACTATCTAAAATTATGTTCATTAGTTCTTATCTGTACTTTTAAAATAACACTAGTAAGGTAAAAACCATGTGTTTTAAGCTGATGGATAAACCTGTCTTCCGATAACTAAGTTTTTAATGTAGCTCAGGTGCCTCAATTTCCTGAAAAAACAAAAAACAAAAAACAAAAAAACAAACTTTAAATCTTACAATTTCTGCTTAGATCAGGTGTAGGTTAAGTTCATGGAATGTATGTGTAACTCTAGATTTAATCTTATTTTTATAACCTTTTAATATATTTCCCAAAGACTACAGTTTTTCAGAATCAAACTTACTTGTCTGCATTTCTAACCAACTTGATTTTTAGAAATATGTTCCACAGCATAGCTACTATATTTGCATTTTCAGGAGTTTTCTTCCTACTCTTTTTGGAAGTGAGAAAATTTTTGTCTCAGGGCACTCAGAAAGAGATCAGAAAGACACTACATGAATAAGAATCAACATAGGTTGAAAGATCAGCAGTAGCAATTGTTTGAGGCACTTAGGCTGTTTCCAAATCTTAGCTATGGTGAATTGTGCTGCTATGAACATAGGGATGCATATTTCCTTTCTGATTGGTGTTTCTGGTTTCTTGGGATATATTCCTAGAAGTGGGATCACAGGGTCAAATGGGAGTTCCATTTTTAAGTTTCCTTTTTCAGGAAACTCCTTACTGTTCTCCACAGTGGCTGCACCAGTCTGCATTCCCACCAGCAGTGCACGAGGGTTCCTTTTTCTCCACGTTCCCTCCAGCACTTGTCATTTGTTGATTTGATGATTATAGCCATTCTGACAGGTGTTATGTGGTACCTCATTGTTGTTTTGATTTGCATCTCTCAGATAATTAGTGACTTTGAGCATGTTTTCATGTGTCTCTTGGCTTTCTGAATGTCCTCTTTAGAAAAGTGTCTGTTTAGGTCCTTTGCTCATTTTTTGATTGAATTGTTTATCTTCCTTTTGTTAATTTGTATGAGTTCCCTATAAACATTGGAGATTAAACCCTTATCGGTGATAACATTGGCAAATATGTTCTCCCATGCAGTGGGCTTTCTTGTTGTTTTGTTGATGGTTTCTTTTGCTGAGCAGAAGCTTTTTATTTTGATATAGTCCCATTTGTTTATTTTCTCTTCAGTTTCCAATGCCCTAGGAGCTGTAACAATGAAGAAATTGATTTGGCATATGTCTGAGATTTTGTTGCTTTTGGATTACTGTAGTACTTTTATGGTTTCTCATCTTACATTTAAGTCTTTTATCTATTTTGAGTCTATTTTTGTGTATGGTGTAAGTTGGTGGTCTAGTTTCATTTTTTTTGCATGTATCTGTCCAATCACCTTATTAATCTGGTATTAATAATAATTGGAAATATTTTATCTAAATAAAAATTATTTTATTGTACTTAATTTCCTTCAGTTATTGGAGGTCTAATATACTACTAAACTATGAGAAATGTACAAAATATTATGCGTGGTTGCTAAGTTCATGGTAATTAACCTATAACTCAGATGCAAACACATAGTAAAATGACTACAAGATTCTGTGTACATAATGGATTCAGTATTTAGGAAAGACAATGATGTCACTAAACCAGTTAGGAAAGACTATATAAATAATAAATTAGGTGAGATTTAAAGATACATAGAAATGATAATGATGGAACTTTCATTCAGATGAAATTATACATGCAAGATAAGAAAGTGGGACATTGGAAAATGCATTTAGACAACAAGATAGTAAATAAACAAGCTAAATTGAAGGAGTAAAGTTAGACATAACTGGAAGGGCAGGACTTCAAATTCTAAATGACAAGATCTAGAAACCAGCCTTTTCTAAGCTACCCCGTGAAACATCAATAATCCTTGGAGATACAATAGATACTTCTGAATGAAGTCTTCTTAAGCCCAACATAATTTATTTTTGTCCTTCTAAATGTTCTAAAAATTTATACTGTAAAATTTCCAGTACTCTCATAATCACTTGACTATTGAACTTTATCCTTTTTTCCCCTCTGTTCTCACTATGAACAACTTTAACAATTATAGTTGTAGGCAATACTAGTAAGGAACCATAGCCATTGGTTTTAACACAGTTGAGTGACTTGATAAAATCAATGAATTCACAGGAATCATTTAATGTTCATGAGATATGGAAAGAGTGGAACAAAAGTTTGAGACAGACCAGAGTCAGAGAGACCAGAGGGAAAATTAGCA
Organism: Murina feae; assembly: GCA_004026665.1. Lineage (NCBI taxonomy): Eukaryota > Metazoa > Chordata > Mammalia > Chiroptera > Vespertilionidae > Murina > Murina feae. The sequence continues at coordinate 40,349 of PVJC01008140.1, read as the reverse complement.
AGTTTATCAATGCATTAGAACTAGTATGATGCCAGTGAGAATAGATAGGAATAATAAGAGCACAGAATAAAAAGTTTGATTGTAAATTATTCTGTGCAAGTACAAGAGCAAGGCAAAGTTAAAGATAATTCAGTGAAGTGAAACGTCTGAAATCGTCCCTCACATATTGATGTGTTAAAAGGCCTCCAGACCAGGAATTCTACGATCATCCTGCAGCTCCACTTCAGTATTTTAATAACTTTTCTGCTAGAGAATAGTCTCTGAATGTTCATCTTAATTATTCCAGCTATGTTTCACCCCTTTGTGGGAGTATTTCAGTTTTTCAAGTAGGTTTGAGCTCTTCATAGTTTCTTATAAATCTGTTTTTTTTTCTGATTTGTAAAAGACAAAATAATTTAATCCTTATTAAATATGATTAGAACAAAGGCCTTATTTAATATTAGGGGAGTGGCTTGCCTTTGTTTTACACACATGACTTTCAAGTGATTTTATGCTTTGTTAAAGTAGGAGCGAAGAGAATATATTGAGAGTCATGTTGATTTTAAATACTTCCAATAGCATTGAAAACCTTTTATTGAATGTCAATAAAATACTATAACCCAAAGATATGAGACCATATTTTACATTGACATCAGAATGTGATATAAAAAGTGGATTTAGGAGTCACTTGACGACCTGATTTAAACCCTGTCTGTGCAACTGATTAGCCATGTGGTTTTAGGCAAGTTATTTCAAGGATTTTCACCATTTTACCCCTACATTACTGTATTGTAGAGGTGATTATATTCCCCTCAAAAACTCTGAAATGTCTTTATTTATGCATGTGAAGTGGCTAGCAGTGTGTCAGACATACAGCCAGTCATCAGTGTTCTTTAATCCCCTGTTCCCTCACTTCTCAAACTTTCAACCACTAGCTGAATTTTTAAACCGCCTCTAACATTGTTGCCATTAATTTTTACTTAAATCATTTTGCCACCTTTCATCTTTGCCAATTTTATGATAGTGATTCTTTCTCTGTAGCTCTTTTTCCTTTGCACATAGGGTTTCATAGATTAATCATTCTCCTCTTTATCACTGTCATCATTGCCAAGGTAAAGAAGCATGATTATTTCCAAAAGAGCTGACTTAGTCTGTAAGAAAATGTAAGCCCAGACCTTTGTGGAAAAGGCTATTTGAAGTAGAATGTGTATTTGAGGATGTCAATTTAGTTCCATAGTCATACAGACAAGATAAAAATGTTCATTTTGTAATAGATGTTTTCCTGAGAACATCAGTGTAAAAGCACAACTAGGATACAAGCTACCAATAGCTCATCATAACTTGCTTCTTTACTAGAACTGATATCCACCATGCAAAAGTCCTGTCTTTTAAAACAAAGGAGGGTAGGTACAAACAGCTGGAATTCCTGCTAGGTCAATAGATTGCTATTGTATTTTATATCACTTTTTATAGCCTTACTAGGGGCCCGGTGCACAAAAATTTGTGCACTCAGGAGGGTCCCTCAGCCCGGCCTGTGCTCTCTGGCAGTCTGGGACCCCTCGGGGGATGTCCACCTGCTGGCATGCCTGGCCAGCCTGGGTGAGGGGCTGATGGCTGTTTGCAGGCTAGCCAAGCTCCCCAGTGTGTATCCTCACCCCATAGGGGTGTGGCCAGCCTGGGTGAGGGACTGAGGGCCATTTTCAGGCTGCCCACAGCCCCTTCAGGGTTTTGGTCCCTACTGGGGTGCCTGGCCAGTCTGAGTGAGGGGATGAGGGCTGTTTTCAGGCTGCCCACAGCTCCCATTGACCCAACGTCCCAGCGAGGCTGGCTGGAATCAGGTTTCTAGGGTTTATTTATCTTCTATAATTGAAACATTGTTGCCTTGAGCTGAGGCCTAGGCAGGCAACAAACCCTCTTTTTTGTTTCAGCTCCATGGCTTCCATAATTTAAACATTGTTATCTTGAGTAGAGACCCAGCCAGCCTAGGCAGGCAGCTTCCTCCATTTCTGGTGCAACAGAAGCCTCCTGTTTACTCTAGCTCCATGGCTGCTGGCTGCCATCTTGGCTGGTTAATTTCCATACAGCCGCTCTGATTGGCTGGTGGGTGTGACTTGGCTGGTGGGCGTGGCTTGGCTGGTGGACATGGCTTAGGCATCCCAGAGAGATGTCTAATTTGCATATTACTCTTTTATTAGATTAGATAGACTGTCAACGTTCTAGTTGAGGCTCCTGGTCAGCAGTTGGCTATTAGTGGTTAAATTTTGGGACAGCTAAAATTATACATAGATTTTTCTACTGTGCATGGGAGAATTGGTACCCTTGACCACCAGGTACTCTAGGCTCAAATGTAATTTAGAGCTTTCAATAGGTTTAAATTGCAACATGGAAAATCACACAGGTAGACTAGGTTCACCTTTGGCTTGATCATTTACTAACCATGTTAGAGCTTGTGTGGTGTTTGGTTTTTACCTCCGCATCTATGCCTTCCTCTTAATGTCTGAAGTTCTTATGATCTCACACTCTTCAAATTATTGTTTCCATGATTAGGTTCCTCATTTCCTCTTGAATTTGAAGTAATATGGAGATGTGGGTGAATGAACTTTATTGGAATTTTACAGAGAGAAAGGGAGAAGAGAGAGGAAGAGAGAGAGAGAGAGAGAGAGAGAGAGAGAGAGAGAGAGAGAGAGAAATTGAGATATCAACTACTGTCTGCTTCTCAAGACAGTATATTTTTGAAATTGCTGCCTTTGAGGCTATTCCTAAACAGTCAGTTACACTGTTTATCAGCCACTTTAACACAATAAAGTTGAAAAATAGGATAAAGAATCTGAACAGAAATAAAGTTGAATGGTCACATAGACAATAATGTGTGCAAAATGAAGGCGGGGAAATCATCCTCACTTAAAAGCATCCCCAAGTGTTCAGAATGCAACTGAGATAATGATTTGCTATTTCATATAAATATCTAATGGCTCCAACGTGAGAACCTAGCTATAATGAACAGTCTTATTAAAAAATAAAAATCACTGAGGGATCATACAGGAGCAATCCGGTCTTGGCAGCACCACTTTATGGGCAGCTCTGGGTATGAAGATCAGTGAAGGTGCCAGGCTCCTTAATCTCTGCTAAGCCTGGTAATTTTTGCTTCCCTGTAACTTTTCCCTCCTAACAAAGCAGGACTCATATACTTCAATGAAATCAAAGTAGCACAATATTAGTTTAAATTGTTTGTACTGAAATTTAATTAAAACATCAGAGATTATATACCACTAAGGGTTAGTTATAAATAAAGCCTCTAAGTACACATAAATTAGATTTCAATAGCAGATAGTAGTTGAGATTCTGTGCTTTAACTTGAAGCAGTGGGTTTTTTTTAAGGTTATTAAGGGAAAATATGATATTTACCCTTTTGTAATTTATATTACTATCACTGAGCATACCTTATAATGAATAATAATCTCTCTATATAAAATCCTAATATGCAAATAGACCAAACAGCGGAACAACTGAACAACTGATCACTATGACATGCACTGACCACCAGGGGGCATGTGAGAAACATGGCGGGTGTCGGTCATTATGGGATGGTGGAGTGGTGAGAGTGGGGCACCAGACCAAGGTGGGGCGCTGGTCGCTGTCATGGGGGGGAGCCTCTGGTGGTTACTGAAAGTTCTTTGCTCCCACGTGCCAGGGTCCCGCCCCACACTCACACCTGCTGCACTGCCAGCCCTGCTCGCACCCACTGCCAGCGCCGATCTCTCCTGAGAACTTCTCCACCTTCCCCTGCCCCTGAGAGACAATCAAGGCAGCAGCCACCGCTCCCACCCACTGATGCCACCGGCCCCACTTGTACCCACTGCTGGGCCAGACCCAATTGCTCTGTGCTATCAGCAGGTGCAAGCCTGGGGCCAGCACCATCAACATGTGGGAGTGGTGGTGGCAGAAGCAGAGCTACTGGCAGACAGAGGAGAGAGAGCATGGCAAGAGGGGCTGGGGGAGGGAACGGAGGATGAGCTGAGACCCGCCCCTGTACCCACTGCAGCCTTGGGGCCCACAGGTCCTTTCAAGGTGCACAAATTTGTGCACTGAGCCCCTAGTGATAATAACAATAACTGAAGTGTTCAAGCCAGTATTGACAGATTAGGGTGCCCAGTAACATTTGAATTTCATATAAGCAATGGTTATGTTTTTCATGTAAGTTTGGCCCATACAATTTTGGGACTATTTAACTATAAAATACAATGTATTATCAAGAACTCAGATTTAAAGTAAGCTTTCCATACATCTTGTTTATTTCATCAAAACCTTTAGCAGCATCCTTATTCCTTAGTTACCTAGTTTACAACTGCATACCTAAAAAATGCAGGTGTCACTATACCTAAATAAAGGTTATTCTATCATTGATGTTTAGAAGTTCAATAAATGTCTTTTAACTCAGTGGTTTTCATACTTTATTTCATATTTAATCCATTCAAAGACCCTACAAAAACACTCGTGCCTCACCTCCACCTCCAGATGTTCTGATTTAATTGGACTTGAGTGCAAACCACGTATTGGAAGTTTTTAAAGTTTCTCAAGTGTTGAACACTCAGCATAGTTAATAAATCACTGTTTTAACTATATTTTTGGTCTCTAGATTCACCAGATTTGACTTGGAGGAACTAATGTTGTGAATCTTTTGTTGTTTCCTATAAAGAGGCTAGAGAGAGGCATGCTTGAGGAAGAAGTATAATTCTACCATAGACATTTTAGGTAAGGTAAAATTTCTGAGTCATATTAATAATTACAGTCAATTGGAAGAACAGTTATAACTCCTTTAATTACATAGCACAATGAGGAAAAATAAGCTCCAGTATGATCAGTAGATGTTAAACAATTTCAACCTGGTGTTCATCTCCTTTGTGTTTTTATATGGACAGTTTTCCTTGACAAAGAACTATCTAAATTATTGATTGTTATGGTGTTTTTTTATGATGGGCAGTAATCAATCATAGCAGAATAAATAAACATAACTGTTACTAAAAGTGGCTAAAATATGAGTTTAAAATCTTTTGTTGAAGAAAAGTTCCTTAAAATTAAATTTCTATATTGTAATGGCCAGGATAATTCTTTTCCCTTATGAGCAATAATGTATTATCTATGGCTTTCTTTTTTTATTTTCAATTTTCAACATATTGGAATTTTTTTCTAATGTGAATCTAAACATCCTAGCTATGCCATAATTTTATAAAACTTAAAGACAATTAAATTTAAACATGGTTATCCATTTGTTCTGACAAACTCCTAATTTGGGGATGAAACTTCTAATGAAATGTTGCTAACTTTTTTTTTTGCTGTAGTTTTTTTTTCCCTTTTATAACAACTTCATAGTTATTTCTTCATCTGACCTTCCTTTACAAGAGGCGGTTACAGTATATCAATCATACTTTCTTGCTGTGCTTGAGTGAAGATCATGTTGTTTCATTTCAGAAATAATTTCCTGGTGCTGTATTTAAATAGCACTTTTTATGTCAGTGGAAACAGCTGTGTGAAAGAAAGGAACAGGCCTGATATAAGAGAACACAAAAATGATCTGGTGTGGTGACCTTCATATACTGCATATTAGCTTTGTGACTGTCCTTCTGTCCCGGGAAAGGCTCCCGGTGTTTCCTCTATGCTTATGTTTATTCTGAACATTTGTCTTCATGATAATATCCTAAAATGTTAGACTTTAAGGAACTTGAAGTTCCTTAGGGTCACTCATGTTTATACCACCAAGAATACTTCACAAGTGGACACTAAATTGAGAAATTGCAGGAGCAGTGACTATGTCAAAATCCAACCTGAATAATTTGTAGCAGCAATATTCCTGCACAGAGATTCTACTGGACTTTTTTGTTTGTTTCAAAATTAGATAATTTTCTGGCCTTTACCAATATTGATAGGGAAACAATTATGGAAGTTAAGATCCATTTATTTTATTTCAGAAAATGCTAATATTAATAATACAGAAAATGCTAATTTTATTTATAATGTGTACTTTATAATCTTAAGAAAAAAAATGAGAAATGGGGGGGCAGATGTTCTTTGGCAGGGTATTCATGAATTTTCTGGTCAATATTAGTTGAATTACTCATTGTGAAATAGAAATTTCTTAGTTGAATGAATTTTCCTACAAACCTCCACATCCTTATGTGATTGTCCCAAAGTTTATGTTTAAAGCTTATAAATTAGCTGGAAGATTTCTGATTCACTCAGATAAGAAATTTACTGTCTCCTACTGTTAGAAAGAAGCTCCGCTATTATTTTAGTTAGAGAATGCTACGAATACCCAGAGTTGACCAGGAGGGCCTTAGGGTGCTCTTTAGCTCCTCTGAACTTTAAACAGACTTCTCACTGACTCCAGGTCCCCGACCTGCCTTTTCTTAGGTCATTTACTTCAGAACACATGCAATTAAAAACTGTTTCCCTGCTCCTTTGAAACGTACATCCTCTCCTAGGCTCTTGCTAGTTTTATAACCTAGGAATATCATTTTCAAAGACCTGGGTTCCATCCCTTTGAAATGTAATTATCAAGAAAGATAAGGCCCTTACCTTGCCCCAAACATCTTCCAGTACTTCCCCAAACTCACTACTCTCTCACTTTTTGTTTCAAGAGAGTTGAATTGAATCTCTCTTCCCTATTTGGAAAGTCTTGAAAACAGTCTTCCTTACATTTTTCACTCAGTTGATTGGAATTTTTCTTTGACAGAGTCAGAGTTTTCTCTCTGCTAGTATCACTGGGTATATGCATTAGTTCTATTTCATTACTCCTACATAATCTTTATATTCTTTTAATTACAGAATTTTAAAGGACTTTCCCCACATAACTCGGAAATTGTGTGTCCCTGAGGACTGACCTAGAGAAAGTACAGATAAATAAAAAGTAGGTGAAAGTTTACGTTTCAATGATTTAGCAAACAGACATGTTAATTTAAATGATTAAAATTAACAAATAAACGTTTGCAGTTATATATTAAAAATAATGTTAGAATTTTCATGAATATATATATAAATAATATCTTAAATATCTGAATATTTCAAGGAGAGTTAGAGAACAAGGACACTAAATTATTCAGACCCTTGCTTCTTCTCTATTCCACTTTTCATTACATTCAACCATAGAACCTTTCCTCAAGATGATTTTTAATCCGTTTAGACTGGTAATGGGAAGTAAGGTGTACTAATTTATGTAAAATGCTCCAATTGCTGAGATAACTGACTCCTTTTAATATTTTGTCATTAATTATAATAGATTTTTAATTACCATTGGAAGGTTTTATAATTAGTAACATCTAGCTCTATAATCAGTGACCCTGAGCTCTCTAATTGACATAACACATAAAAATTACTCAGAGCATGTTGTAATGTTGCTTCATGTCAAGGAACTGAATCTGAATTACACTTGTTTTGGAGAGGATGAACTTGTGAAATCCATCAAGGATGTGCTATGATGGCTCAGTGCTTTTTGGCACACCTACCATTGTCCTTGAAAAGGCTAGAAAAGGAAATTCACAGAGTTTATGGGGGGAAAAAGACTTATCTGTACTATGGACCCAGTGTTAGCTAGGATGAACTATATGTTTTTGTTTATCAAGCTATCTTTATAGAGAATTATAATCCACCAAATTATAATAATATGAAATAATAAACTTGAAGGAAGATTGAATACTTCAAATTTTAAGGGCAATTTGTTAACAAGATTGATTTTTCTCTAATTCTTGTAACTTTCCAAATAATTAATGGTAACTCATACTCTGAGAAACAGGAATTAGTGAAGATCTAGAAAAAAATTTAATGAACACAATTGCCATAGGCAATGAAGGTTTATAGCCTCCCTACATTTAAGCATAGTCCATTTACAGTTATGTTTAAACTCAAAGGTAAATGATGTATTTAAAGTTTATTAGAGGTTCCATCTGTTGCCACTTGCTGTGGACTTTCCCATGGAGGCTGGCTATTTGACCTCTGCCATTTGATCTCTGTAAAGGGACTCCAGTGAATTCTGTTCCCCTAAACCTTTGCATATTGCTGTTTCTGTCAGAATCCTGACTAACAGAGGCCATTTCAATTTTTTTATTGTTTTCTTAAGTCAATTTAATAATTTATAATTTTATGCAACATGACCTCTTCATCTAAGATTTCAAGTAGTATGGAGTACACGAATTAGTATTAGTATTTTAGTATTCTCATTTTTTATTTCTGGATTTCTTTTCTTCCTATAAAGCTCATTTTTGAATGTTTGTCTTTTCAACACCACCTCTGGGTTTCTAGTAAATTAACATAGTTGTGTAGCTAGAGTGTCTGTTTGAATTGTAGCTTCACAATATATAGTATTAGCTGCTGATTCTCTGTGACTACTGTCTTCATCTTTTCCTATAAAATTTTGTATTATACTAACTTCACATTGTGTGTGTGTGTGTGTGTGTGTATTTCCTTTTTAAGGAACAACTAAGGTAATTAGGCTGGCATATCGTACATGCTTTATAATCTTAACTGTTATTATGTTTTATTATTAGTTGTGATAATACATCATTTAAAAAATGCAAATGACTGTTAGCGTTGGTCTAAGAGTAGAAAGTTCTCATACTCTGTGTATGTTAGGAAATGTCTTTATTTTGCCCTCAACCTTGATTACTATGTTGCTTGCATATAAACTTCTAAGTTTGAAGGTAATTTCCTTCAGCATCTTGACATCGTTGCTACTGAGTTTTCTGGCCTCGGTGGTTACAGACAACAGATCAGCTGCCTTTCCTACTGCTCTTTCTTAAGGTGCTCTGTCATTACCTCTGACTGCTTTTGAGATTTCTCTCCCTAATCATAATATTCATTAGTTAGTTTGGGTTAAGATTCATGTTTACTTTTGCTTCTTGGAAAAGTAGGTTTATTTTCAATCTCATAATAGCAAAAGGCTAGACAACACTTGCTCAAATATCACTTCACCCATCTTTCCCTTCCATTTTAATGGATATTTGGCTCTCCCGTTTTATCTCCTACTCTTGGTGTAGCAGTGTTCTCCAAAACAGCTTTTAGTGATGATGGAAATTCTATATATGCATTTTCTGGTATGTTATCCAAGATCTATTGAGCATTAAAAAGGACTACTATGATGGAGGAGCTAAAATTTTATTTAATTTTAATAAATTTACACTTAAGTAATCACATGTGACTACTGACTGCTATACTGGATAGTATAGCTATAAAATGTTCATTCATCTTTTATTAATTTTTATTTAACTTTATCTACAGGTGTTGAATTCTGAACAAATTCATAAGTACATTTTAATGAATTCCTATATTTTCCCCAGTCACTACTACTGTATTTGTCCAGGACAGATTTAATATTATTAATTGCATATTATATTCCCCTCCCCCCCCCAAGATTTCTAATTAGCTTTCTAACTTTTCTTATTTTATTTTGGTTTATCTTTTCTTTTGTAGTTTTCAATTAAATAAAAGCTCATCCTAAGTTTATCTCATTGAGTAATTTACATGTGTAGATATTTAAGTCTTTATTAGATATCTTTATGAAACTACTAGAGTCCTGGTGCACGAAATTTGTGCACAGGGGAGGGTGGGGGTCCCTCCCCTCAGCCCAACATGCTCCCTCTCACAGTCTGGTACCCCTCAGTGGATGTCCTACTGATGGCCACAATCTGGCAGACACATGTGTGTGCATGTGTGTGTTTGTCCATGGGGGGCCTGCCCCCAGCTGCACTGTGAAGGCTCAGAGCAGGTGCCCTATGTGTGTGTCCCCATTGGGGGCTTGCCCCAGCTGCATTGAAGGCTGGAAGCAGGCACCCCGTGTGTGTGTGTGAGTGTGTGTCCCACACATCAGAGGCTCAGAGCAGTCGTTGTGTGTGCATGTGTGTGTCTGCTGGGGGCCTGGCCTCAGCCACACCATGGAGGCTTGGAGCAGGCACCCCTCTGTGTTGATCTCTCAGGCTCCTGGCCTTGCCTACATGTTGTTTTCTCCTTTGAGCTGTGGCCAGGGCTGGTTGGTGCCTGCCGGCCATGCTTGCCCACTCATGGATGTCCCGGCAACCCAGGAGCAGGCCCCACTGCAGGCTGCCCATGGGTCGCCTGCTCATTCTCTCCTGCTCCAGATAGCTGTGGCAGCCAGGAGCAGGCCCCCGAACAAGGGCTGCCCACCAGCCGCCTGCGTGTTCGCACTCCTGCTCCTGATTGCCGCAGGCGACTGGAAACAGGCGCCCGAACTTGAGCTGCCCGTGGGTCTCTCCTGCTCCTGTTCGCCATGGTGGCCAGCAGGCCCTGCTGTGGGCTGCCTGTTGGTGGTGCTTGCCTGCTCCAGGGCAGTGTGACCTGCTGAGGTAATGCCTGCTCACCTCATATTGCCAGGGTGACACCGCCAACGTCCTGCCCCACAGCTACGGGCGCTGCCATCTTTTTCCCGGAGTGATGTTTAATTTGCATATTACTCTGTTATTAGGATTTTTTCTGGAGTTTATGTATTTTCTGATTGTTGATTTTATTAACTTTATAAATATTGTTTTTTTATATATCTCAAATTTTAGTAAAGAGACGTGTTTAGGAGGTTGTTTTTCCTATTCATTTTTTTTTTTTTTGCTTTTATTTCTTCCTTTCTAATATTTGTATGGCTCCTCTATCTCCTCTCCAGACCATCCACTCACCAGCAGGTTTTAAGGTTGAATTCTGGGTTTCTTGTGCTGAGATTAAATCAAGGCTAGCTCAGCTCTAGGCACTGCAGCCTTGGATCGCTTGGTATAGTTTTAGATTAAATGGCTCTATGTGTCTTCCTGCTTTTCTGGGTCCACCACCTGGGGGTGGTTAGAAACAGTATCTTTTTGTCTGTTTCTTTCTTTGTTTAACATTATCCTTTCACAAGTAAGGAGGTCCTCCTGAGCTTTAAGCAATGGATCAGGAAACTATTATAAAAACTATTTTTACCTTGAAAGAATCAAAACACCAGTTATTATTGTCTTTTTTTAACCAAGAACTCTGATTCCATGATTCAACCCAGCTTATGATTCTGTAGTTTTATTTTATTTCTGTTCAATAGTGAGCCTGTTTCTTCCTTTCTGGTTTCTACTTGTATTTTATCTGGTTTCTATTTATATTTTATCTATCACTGAATCTGAGGGGATGCATCAAAAGTATTATGAAGTCATCATAACAGAAGTTTGGAATGCATGTTTATAGCCTAAGCCCTCCTACCTGTAGTCTGTTAATAGAAGAAACACTGAAAATCATAGGCTTTAAATCACACTGGATCTCATTATGTAAAGGATGCCACATTGAAAGTTAGAAAATAGTTTTCTCTTTATGGTAAACACATCCAAGGCTGACTTATTTTGCTGTAGAATTTTAAAAACTATTTTTGAAAGTTTATGTCTAGCCCGAATTCACCATTTCCTTTCATGGTAATGACTAGAATTAGAGACAATATGGTATAATATGCCAATCTTAGAGGAGTGTGTGACTTACATTAAACCATTGCAGAAAGGAAATACGTATTTAATAAGATTTTTATCAAGCAAATAGGAACACTTGAAACTAGTAACGTTCCCAACAGACTTCTAGGTATACAGAGTTTATTGTGTTAACATTTGATTAAATTTATATGAAAAGTTTTTTGTATAATTTAACATCTTTTCATTAGCTGCTAGTTTCTATTTATAACTATCTTCTTTAAATAATGAATACATTTTTCTTTGAGAAAGAAGACATTAAATGTGCATGTGCATATCTTAAAAGCCTCATGATTGATAAACCAGTGCATGTACTAGTATAAGAGTTACTTTATCAATAGATTTAATGTAAAAAGTGATGAGTGCTCTAGATTTGAATATTCTTTTTTTGAAATCACAAAAGCTGTAAAAAAAATTGGCTTCTAGGTGGGAGAACTGCAATTTAAAGGTTTACCAATCTCTTTTTTTTTAACCTCTGAAATATATTGAATGCATTTTTATTTTCCTAAATGAAAAGTGCAAAAGCCCAAGAATTTTTGCAAAATGCTTCTTGTGCCAACCACAAACCATATAATCCGGTTAATAAAAGCCTATGTGGTCATCACGCCCTCATACCACAATGAGGCTGCGTGCACAGCGGGTGCATGCAGGTGAGTGGGGCTGCACACGCTCGTGGGTGGGAAGGGGCTGGATGCTGCATGCACGGCATGGAGGCGGTCCCGTGGCTCCACACAGCGAGGCCTGGCAGTCCCATGGCTCCATGTGGCGAGGCCGGGCTTCCTGTGGCTCCACACAGTGCAGAGGTGAGACCCCCGGCTCTAGCCTACCTGTTTGGGGTAATCCATCAAGAAGCCCCTGATGGATGGATGGGGCCTACCTCTTTGGGATGATTGATCGCAGGGCTCCCACATTATGAGAGGGCACAGGCTACGCTGGGGGACTACCCTCCCCAACGAGTGCACGAATTTCCTGCACTGGGCCTCTATTATATATATAAAGCTGTGTGAAACAAGAGACCAACCTTTGAAAATAAAACATTGTTCCTTGTACAGAAAAATGTTGTTTAAAAAGTGTACAAGACCCAAGTACTATGCTGAATTCTTTTCTTTTTTTAAAAAATATATTTTATTGGTTTTTTACAGAGAGGAAGAGAGAGGAATAGAGAGTCAGAAACATCGATGAGAGGGAAACATCAATCAGCTGACTACTGCACACCCACTACTGGGGATGTGCTCACAACCAAGGTACATGCCCTTGACCGGGATCGAACCTGGGACCCTTGAGACTACAGGTTGACACTCTATTCACTGAGGCAAACAGGTTAGGGCTGAATTCTTTTCTTAACATGGAAGATTGCCCTGACATTTCTTCATAACTACCAAGTGCCAATGATATGTTAGGAACTGTTCTAGACATTTTCATGTGTTGTTTTTATTGAATCTTCAGAAGAACACTCCAATATTGGTTTCTATTTATTTTTTCAATTACAGTTTACATTCAATATTATTTTATACTAGAGGCCCAAATTTTTGTGCACTCAGGGGGTCCCTCAGCACGTCCTGTGCCCTCTTGCAGTCTGGGACACCTCGGGGTGAGGGTTCCTGCCGGGGGGCTTGGCCAGCCTGAAAACTAAGCCTGCTGGCTCAGGCCTGCTCCATAGGAAATCAGGCATAAGCCAGCAGTCAGACATCCCTCTGGCAGTCCGGAATACCTCAGGGGATGTTCACTTGTCAGCAGGGAGCAGGCCTAAGCTGCAGTCAGACATCCTTAGAGCTGCTGAGGAGGTTGGAAGAGGCTTCCACTACTACCGCTATGCTGACAGCCCTCAGCCAGCTTGTGGCTGAGCAGAGCTCCCCCTGTGGGAGTACACTGACCACCAGGGGGCAGCTCCTACAATGAACATCTGCCCCCTGGTGGTTAGTGTGTGTCACAATGACCAGTCATTCCCAGTTGTTCTGCTGTTAGGGTCAATTTGCATATTACCCTTTTATTATCTAGGATAGAGGCCTGGTGCATGGGTGGGGGCCAGCTGGTTTGCCCTGAAGGGTGTTCTGGATCAGGGCGGGGGTCCCGCTGGGGTGCCTGGCCAGCCTAGGTGAGGGACTGATGGCTGTTTGCAGGTTGGGCAAACCCCCCAGTGGGGACCCTCACCCCATGGGGGTGTGGCCAGCCTGGGTGATGAGCTAAGGGCCATTTTAGGCTGCCCACAGCCCCTTCAGGGTGGGGGTATCCTGCTGGGATGCCTGGCCAGCCTGGGTGAGGGGCTGATGGCCCTTTTCAGGCAGGTCATGCCCCCTGGCGACCCAAGCTCCCAGCCTCTCCTTTATTCCTTTCTTTTATTTTTTTCTGGGATTTATTTATCTTCTGTAATTGACACTTTGTAGCCTTGAGAGGAGCTGAGGGCCAGCCAGGACAAGTGGGAAACTTGGCTTCCTCCATCGCTGGGGGCAACCCAAGCCTCCTGCTCGCTTCAGCTCTGTGGCCCCCATCATCTTAGTTGGGATAATTTGCATGCTCCCTCCTGATTGGCTTGTGGTTGTGGCTTATGGGCATGGCTTGGGCATAGTGAAGGGAAAGTTAAATTGCATGCTTCTCTTTAATTATATACTAGGGGCCTGGTGCACAAAAATTTGTGCACTCAGGGGCATCCCTCAGCCCAGCCTGTGCCCTCTTGCAATCTGGGATCTCTCGGGGGATATCCACCTGCTGGCATGCCTGGCCAGCCTGAGTGAAGGGCTGATGGCTGTTTGCAGGCTGGCCAAGCCCCCCAGTGGGAACCCTCATCCCATGGGGGTGTGGTCAGCCTGAGTGAAGGGCTGAGGGCCATTTTCAGGCTGCCCACAGCTCCCATTGACCCAATGTCCCAGTGAGGCTGGCTGGAATCAGGTTTCTGGGGTTTATTTATCTTCTATAATTGAAACTTTGTTACCTTCAGCAGAGGCCTAGGCAGGCAACAAAGCCTCCTGTTTGCTTCAGCTCTGTGGCTTCTATAGTTGAAACTTTGTTGCCTCGAGTGGCCAAGGCAGGCAGTTTCCTCCATCGCTGGTGCAACGGAAGCCTCCTGATTTTTCTAGCTCCATGGCTGCCAGCTGCCATCTTGGCTGGGTTGATTTGCATGCAGCCACTCTGATTGGCTGGTGGGGTGTGGCTTGGCTGGTGGGCGTGGCTTAGGTGTAACAGAGTGAGGGTCAATTTGCATATTACTCTTTTATTAAATTAGAAGGTTGGTTTCAGGTGTACAGCATAGTGTTTAGACAATCATATACTTTATAATGTGATCCTCTGATATTTCCAGTAACCAACTGGCACCATCCCTAGTTAATGCAATATTATTGACTATATTTTCTGTGCTGTTCTTTACATCCCCATGACTACTTTGTAATTACCAATCTGGCTTGGCCACAATTGAATCTGAATCTTTTTTACTCTAAAAAAAACTTTGTACCATAGCACTGATTTTATGTATATGGCTATTGACATGGATAATTAGCCAACTTTTAGCCAAATCCAGTTTTCACGTTTAATAATAATTAAAGAGGATGAGATTATTTAATACATTTACTTTAATAAGAAAATTAAAAATTGCAGTGTGGTTTGAAATGAGGGCTCCCAAAACAAAAGCTAGAGTCTATGCACAAAAGGAGGAAGGTTGGATTGCTCTATATTAGTACAAAAAATGTATATTCTGAAATGAAATTGGTTACCCTTAGAAGAGAAAAGATAATATGAAAGAAATGTAACAAACTACAGAAAAAATTAACTGATAAGAGAAAACTGTGCTGTTTAAAGAGTTTTCTGGTAGGAATTGATGGAAATACCTCCATCAGAAATTGAATTTGCTATATTGATTGATGGAAAGTATAGATTCCAACCGATGAGCACAGGTTGTATTAAGTTGTTCCTTTTTTTCTTATTGCATGCTACTTTCAAATATTTTCCCTATGTTTTTTGCAGGGTAAAATATAAGAGTGGGTCCAAAACTAGTTTACATTTAGTCAAGGTTTAGAGGAGCAAGGAAACTTATTCAAGGTCACACCATTAAAAGGGTCAGATTCTACATTCTTGTTTTCTCTTCTCATCTGTCTCCTTCTGTCTTTCTCCTCTCTTTGGTCCTTCCTTCAACCTTTCTCACTCTTATTCTTTCCTCTATCAATATTATCAATATCTTAACTTTTTATATTTTTGAGGGAAGAAAAATAATTAAAATTTTGGAGGCCTTGTTATTTTTCCAAAATATTGTTTAACTCCTCAAACAATTTCTTTCACAACTAAATTTCTCCCTTTGAAAATCCTCTTTAGTGAAATGACATCAACACCATTTTTTGCTATGCATGTCCTACTTTTTAAGTGTTTTAGAAATTTGAAGGGCTAAAGATGATTTTCAAATAAATATAATAAAGAGGAAGGACATTTAAAAAAATTAATTCGTTTACATATAGTATCATAAACCTTAAAACTAAAATAAATTTTTAGCAATTATTAATTTAGAAAGAGAAAAAACAGTAGAGTGACAAAAATAAAGTGTAGTAATAGCATAATTTATTTGGTCAAAAGTAAAAATAAATTTTATTAAGAAATTTATCAAGCATTATTAAACAAATTATAGTTTAATGAAACTAAGGTAATTTTATTTCCATAGTTTGGTTAACATTTATGTCTGATTGACTAGGGTAACTAAAACCTTAATTAGAGCATCAAAAATTATTTTCATGAAACAAATTATTTTCTTGGTTCTATCTTCTTAATTTTAGGTATTAATTTAGGCATAAATCAATTTTCCTACATACACTGAGTGACCAGATTATTATGACCACCTGACATTTGTAGGCAAATTATAATTTCACGCTGAAGTCACTAGAGGGCAAGATCATTATAAACGTCTGAATAGCACAACATACCTAAGTATTATTGCTGATCAAGTTCATCCTATCATGTTGATGGCATATCCCGATGGAGGTAGCTTCTTCCAACAAGACAATACGCCATGCCACGGTGCTCGTATTGTGCAGGAGTTCTTTCAAGAACATGAGGGAGACTTTACCTTGCTTAGGTGGCCCCCACAATCACCAGATCTCAATCCAATTGAGCATTTGTGGATGAAGTTAAAAGAGCCATCAGACAGCTAGTTCCACAACCATCAAATCTCACAGAACTGGACAGTGCTACCCATCAGGCATGGTGTCAGATTCCTTGCATCACCTTTCAACATCTCGTGGAGTCAATGCCAAGAAGATCGCTGCAGTATTGAAGGCAAAAGGTGGCCCAACAAAGTACTGATGGGGTAGTCATAATAATCTGGCCACTCAGTATATGTAGGAAATAAGAAAATATGTTAAGTATTTATATTCCATTTTTCAGCTTCTTTTTGTCCAAGGAAAAATCTATTAAAAACAATATGATTGAGCAAATTGTAAATATACTTATAAAACATAACAACCATGCACTTAAGGGGGTTTGAAAATAACTGTCACTAAAGACGTGAAAAAAAATATTACATTATATTGGAAATTTTAAATGAAATTTTAAAAAGCCATTATATTCTTTCTTATCTGGGACATTTTACAAAATAATAGAAGGAAACATGTAAGCTAAAAATGATATATGTCTTAATTAAAGTACTTTATTGACCATTTATAAATATAGACTATTCTAGACAGCAATTGGTTATATACTTGTTCCCTTTAAAACACCTCTCTAGTCCACAAAATATATGAAGTTCATTTTGGGCCAAATAGAAAAAGAGTATACTTCATATCCTTATCTGTGAACCACTCTTGTTTCTATCTATTTACTACCACTATTCCCAGAATTTATAGTTTCCCATTTATCACCGCCTGTACAATGTAACTGCCGCTTTTGGAAAGACCTATATCCTGCTGTAGCTATAACTGAACAAGTTCCCATTGTTGCTTTTAGTTGTTGTCTCCCTTGCTTAAAGACACCAGCTATTTATCTCAGTGTTCACACACAGAAATTGAAATGTATAAAAGTGGAAGTTATTAAATGGAGACTGCACAGGAGAATGAAAACCTTTCCAGGATGCCAATTCGATGACAATATCTCAGAATTCAGACAGTGGTGAAGGCTAAATCACTACTAGGTAAGGGAAGAAGGGCTTAGGAGCTACATTCTGGTGGGCGTGAGAAAGGGTGGATCTCCTCCCCAGCCATCTAGTCTCAAAACAGATTCTGACTTGCATGGAAAGGAGTCTGGTGTTCTCCATCTCCATAAAGCTCCGAAGAGCTAGAAATGCTTAAGGGACAGACATTAAAGAGCACAGGTCTGGAGAAATAGTTTGAAACTGCATGGGACACCCATGGTGTTTCCTTAGGTTCTTGGTTTATTTGGTGTGTCTGTGAAATAATTAGTAAAGCACAGTCGCTAAGTCATTCCAGCTGTCTCTTATTTCTGCAACTGAATTCATAAAATCAGAAGTCAAGCTCAACTTTGACTGCATCAAAGCTACTGTAGACTAAATTATCACACTGCTCTTAGGATGAAAATGCTCCTTTTTTGACGTAGACAAAAGTAGGTAATTGTGTTGCTGGATAAATTGTGTCTCTGTCACTAGTGGGACTAGGGTTTTCGTGATATCCTGAGAAAAGACATTGTCTAAGACTCACAGGGGAGAATGAGTGGTTTGTATTGGCATGAAATTATATCCCTTCATTTGCAAAATCCCATTCCCTTCATCCAGTCCTAGAAAGATGCATCCAAGGCATCAGTAAAGCTAGCAGCAAATCCAGTGTGCAGAGTTTCCATTCCAAGGTGGAATGGAGTCTGGTAGAGCATCAAGCTAGAGTCAGTCCATCAGCCCACTGCACGGTCCCATAGGGCCATGAGCCACATGGGCGAACACAGGAGAGCATGCCTCCTGCAACAGGAGTCTCACAGAGCAACAGGACCAAGAGCCAAGAGGACAAGAGAGAGAACTTTCTTTCCAGGAGTTAAGTAGCTCATATTTTGCACCTTTGCAGTGGCTATGCAGATTCTGGCCACTGATTTGATCCCAGGTGAGAAATGACAGATAAGCATCTTCCCCCCTCACCCAGACCTTACTGGGCGTGCGTCAATTGTCTAGTCCCTTCCCCCAGCAATCTACAAGGAACAGACTTGCAGTTCCCTTGCAAAACTGTCTAAATGGCATGCCTATATTACCTAGTCTCCCCTTTGCTCCTTTCCTATTAAATAATAACCAAGCTATTACTACGATATCAGTAGGATTCACAAAAGATTCCTAATTCAAGAAGCAACAAATACAAAGCAAGCTACAACTTTACAAAATATTTTATTGAAAAGACCTTAAGCCATAAATTATTTCAGATTTTTATTATGTAATATTTAATATTTTCAAATGTCAAGCATATGGTCAATGGTTATGGTTTGGACTTTTTAACATTTAAAGCAAGACTGGTCTAACATAAAAATAGACACAAGCAGGAACATAGGTGTAACATGGCTAACAGAGAAAGGTATTTTTATGAGTTTGGAATTCCCTACGTATTTTCTGTGTCTGTAGAACAGTGCAGAAGTTCATAACCACTCAAATTAAAAATGGAAACTGATGTGGATTTGCACAGTTTTATCCTGTTTCGTGTCCTGTCACTTCCTCTATCCATGGAATAGACATCCATACTCACTGAAAGAGAGAAAAGGAAGTGTTTATTTTATCTCAAAGAAATAACCAAAGAAAAGAAAAATATAAGATTGATTTTTGTCACATCAATAACTAGAAGTTAGAATGTCAGAATTAATAAGTCATCAATGCAAAGTTTAAATGTGTTTTTAATAAACAAGCTGAGGCAAGCTTTTAAAATAAATTCTTTCTTTGTGTGTGGACTGTTTTGTTCTAATTTGCATATGGCCCATGTTTGGATGCTTTTGCCATATTCTTGATCTCACAGACTCCTTTAATTCTTAAATCTCCCTTTTTTTCTTAGATTACAATCGTCCTCTATTTAACCAATATTTTCTGATTTTTGTGTCAGAAGTGCTAGCTACACCAGCTGGGAAGCTTATCTGTGATAATGTGCTAGTGAAATCAGGATAGTGTCTTTTCTGTTGTTGATGTTCATGCAACTTTACTTTGGTTTTCCTAATAGCTGTACCCAGGCTTTTCTGTCCAAATCAGTGGCATGATTTCACTGGTTGCACCATCAGCCCAGGCAAAAAGGAAAATACTGTCACACCAGGTTGATGAGTGACATTAATTTAGTACACATATTTCTGTGTGTGGGGGGGGGGGGCACTTATTCTATTAATTCCATCATTGGCTATTCAGACTCAAGTATTGGTTCCTAACTTCTGAAGGTCACATTCCCCTGTGATAAACTGATGAATGCTAGGAAATATCTTCATATAAATGCAAAAAATACCAATATTTACACTTTTTGTATAATTAAAATATTCACAAAATTCATTTACATACTCTAGGGTAGAGGATCCCATGAATAATCTACTTTAATAAAAGAGTAATATGGAAATTAATCATCTCTCTGAGATGCCTAAGCCATGCCCACCAACCAAGCCATGCCCACCAGCTAATCAGAGGGCTGTATGCAAATTAACCCAGCCAAGATGGCGACTGGCAGCCACAGAGCGAGCGGCGGCGGGGGCGGGGCAGGGGTGGTGATGGGGCGGGCGGCAGCAGGGGAGGGGTGGGCAGTGGCGGGTGCGGCCCGTTGGGGTGTGATGTGAACCTGTGCAACCTAGACAAGGTCCCCGAGACCCTGGAGTTCTTTGAGCTGCTGGGGCCAGACTACGGGGCTGGCTCCGAGGCAGGTGTCTTGCTCCCCATGGAACCTCTGGATGAGTTCCCTGTCCACGGCCATGCGGGGGCCCCAAGCTGGAGCCCAGCAGCTTCGAGCCGCTGGCGGCGATGGGTTGAAGCCTACTGTACCCCAAGCCCTGGCACGCCCCAGGCTGTCCCACAACAAAGTAGCCGTCCCTGGCTGCGAGAGGGCACAGGCCAGGCTGAGGGACCCCCTGAGTGCACAAATTTATTTGTGCACCAGGCTCCTAGTCTAATCTAATAAAAGAGTAATATGCAAATTGACCCTTAGTCTGTTACACCCACAAGCCATGCCCACAAGCCATGCCAACCAACCAATCAGGAGCAGATATGCAAATTAACCCAACAAAGATGGCAGAGGCTGGAGTTGGGATACTTGCATTGCAGCCACAGCTACCACGCAAGCATTTCGGCTCTGGCTGCTCCAGGCCTGTTGGACACTCAGAAGGCAGGGGAGACAGAGAAGACAGGCTCCAGTGCCTGAGGCTAGCTTCTGCTGGGAGTTGAAGAAGCTGCCTGTCCGTGATTACAGGCTGCAGCCAGCTGGAGAAGGCACCTGCATGTGATCGCAGGCCGCCCTCGAAGAAGCTGCCTGTCGGTGATCGCAGGTGGCTTCTCCCCCACACCTGCAATCAGGGACAACCAGCTTCTCCCTGGAGCCCCCCACCCTCGCCCCTGCAATCTGCGATCATGGATAGGTGGCTTCTCCCCCTTGGTCTGCGATCATGGAAAGGATTGGGCTTAAGCCAGACTGTGAGAGGGCACAGGCTGGGCTGAGGGGAACCCCCCCCTTCCAGTGCAAAAATTTTTGTGTACCGGGCCCCTAGTCTAATCTAATAAAAGAGTAATATGCAAATTAACCCTCACTCCATTACACTCACAAGCCATGTCCACCAGCCAATCAGGAGCCAATATGCAAATTAACTCAACTAGGATGGTGGCAGCCACAAACTGGAGTTGCCCTGGGAAATGGAGGAAGCCAGAGCCCTGTGGGTCCTGAGCTCTACTCAAAGCTACAAAGTTTCAATTATAGAAGATAAACTCCAGATACCTGCCACCTGGGACCTTGGATTGCCAGGGTCAACCCAGGCTTTGAGCAGGGGACCAAGGCAACAAAGTTTCAATTATAGAAGTTAAATAAATCCCAGTTACCTGCTTCCAGCCAGGCACCCCAGTAGAGACCCGAACCCTTAAGGGACTGTGGGCAACCTGAAAATGGCCCTCAACCCCTCACTCAGGCTGGCCACACCCCCATGGGGTGAGGGTCCCCATTGGGGGGCTTGGCAAGCCTGCAAACAGCCATCAGCCCCTCACCTAGGCTGGCCAGCCATGCCAGCAGGTGGACATCCCCCTAGGGGTTCTAGACTGGAGAGGGCATAGGCCAGGCAGAGGGACTCCCTCCCCCCACCCCCAAGTGCACAAATTTTTGTGCACCGGGCCTCTAGTCCTTTAAAAAGTGAAAGAAAAATGTATGTCAAAGTCACTTAATGACATCAACTTTAAACAAAGCAGATTCTCTGAAGTGAATGCTCCAAACAGTAACTTTAAATAATTATTCAAATGACTATTTTCTTTTTACTTCATCTCAGATAGTTACAGATCACACTCTTGCAATACTAATGAACCATTTTTAAAATTCATGAAATATAAGGGATGGAATAATTTTAAATACTAGCATTTTTAAGCATTGATGAAGCTTAAAACTAATCTATAATAATCTATAATAATAAAAGGGTAATTGCTAATTAGACCAGACATCTTCCGGACATCATTCTGGATGTCCTTCCTGATGAATCCAGAGCCAGAGGAAAGCCAGGCAGGGTCCCAGGTACTGAAGGGAAGCTGGTGCCAACAGCCAGGAGAAGGAAGGCCTACTTTTGCTGTGCATTGGGCCTCTAGTTGTAAATAAAAGGAAGAACGTAACATCTTCACTGATATGTATGCATTTGTCCTTGCACACCTCAATTTATTTTAGCATTTTCATTCCCATAAGAAAATATTAACTTTTAAGTGTTTTATCTGTTTTGATATTTAGCGTTGGCAGCTGATTTTGAGAGGTTAGGAATCTGAGCGACTACATGGCATTGATGCTCAGGCTCATGCAGGAGCTGTATAGTGTATCATGACAGACTGAAATGGGATTCCTGCCCTGTGAAGGTAAATTTTCCAGCTGCACTAGCACAGATTGAAATAACTCACTCTTGACTGCTGCTGCAGAAAGTGTCAGTCTATATCTCAGACTGTAGCTATCAACCACTTTGTGCCATTGCCTGGGGCAGACACACAAAGATTCCAGAGTGACAAGGGGAAGTTAATGCATTCCCCTCGAGTAACTTAGAGTATTAAAGTTTCAGAGTCTTCACTTCTTCTACTAAAAGATCTTGTCTCAAAGCCAAGAATATATATATATTTGTTATATTAGGTAACAATGTACAACAACACATTTTTGCAGTGTATCAATTTCTTATTATTTTCCTATTAAAATGAAATATGTATTTAAGAATTTTCTCTATTTTAACATGGGAGAAATAGGGAACCAACATGGACAAACTAAGAATGCTTGTCAAATTTCATGACAAAAGTTCAAAGAGGTACAATTTTATATGTGGTTTTGTTCCTGAGTTTTAACTGAATTGTAGTATAACTTTTCAGGTTACTTTCAAATTAGTCTCCTCAAAAAATGAAAATGTCTATTCTTTATAATTGCCTTCTAAAAAATTAAAACATTAAACAGTAGTGTTTTGGAGACAACTCTTACTGGAGCCAGCTTTTAATGGCCCTTGAGAGCCATTTACATAACCTCTTCCCAACTTCCTGAGCAGTGATGTCACTTCAATAGCTCAGGCTGTCAGAGTACTTAAGGCACAGAAATTGTCAACAGTCCAATTTCCTTTTCCCCTCCCAAACCAGGTGTTAATCATTCATCAGCATATTGTAGACTATCATATTATACTGGAGAAATAATATACTACAGAAATTATACAGTTTATACTATGGTATAATATGATATATACCATAGTATGCATGATATATACTACTAGAGGCCCAGTTCATAAAATTTGTGCACGGGGGGAGGGGGGGTGTCCCTCAGCCCAGCCTGCACCCTCTCCAATCTGATATCCCTAGAAGGATGTCCGACTGCCCAGTGGTATCAGGCCTAAATGGGCAGTCAGATATCCCTCTCATAATCCTGACTGCTGGCTCCCAACCTCTTGCCTGCTTGCCTGCCTTCCCTATTGCCCCTAACTGCTCTCCACTACTGACCTGGTCACCCCTAACTGCCCTCTCCTCCTGGCCTGGTTGCCTGGAACTTTCCATCCCTGCCAGCCTGGTTGCCCCCAACTTCCCTCCCCTGCAGGCCTGGTTGCCCTAACTCTCCTCCCCTGCAGGCCTGATCACCCCCAACTGCCCTCCCCTTCCAACCATCTTGTGGTGGCCATTTTGTGTCCATATGGGCATGGCTATGTTTGTTGGAGTGATGGTCAATTTGCATATTACTCTTTTATTAGATAGGATAGTATGATATGATACATACCATATTAGCATACTATTTATAGTATGTTGCACATAACATGCTATGAAGGCCACTGTAGCCATCCAATTTTATCAATTTCTTTAGATAATGTCAGTAGACTCAAGTGATTTGAGGTGGAGCATTAACATTCCTTTTTCTTCTACACTTTTGTAGTCAGTTGATGTGTTACAATGAAAGCAAGTCTTAGACCACGTTCTGACAATTGTGTATGCATTAATAGGAAAATGATAGTGATATGACAAATTCTTTTAGGCTCAGTAAAGACCCTATTCTCTATCTACAGATACTCTGGCAAGAACCTTCTGTGAAATATTTCCTTCTAGGGGAGCATATCAGGATGGCAACTTATTCAAATTCTAAAAGTCAAGTGAGCTTAAAGAGTGTTCCTCAATAAAGTAGTGAGAACAAATAATCAGAAATTATTTAACTAGAGTCCTGCTCTGAAAAAAAAAAAAATTTTCTTTCTAGCCAATAACATATCTGTGAAACACTATTCATGTCACTAAAGAAAAATATTTTTTAAATGACAGAAAAGTAATGTTAACAGGAATTAGTGAGTGAATTTTCAGGTCCACAATAAATTTTAAGTCTTTGAAAATGTAATGTGAGTTTTTGTTTTGACAAGATCACCATAAAAATAAAACAATATAAAAAACAAATTGTACAATGAAGAGAAAACAGGTTTAATTTGTTCAAACTTGCAAAGGAGGATTTTGATTACATTTTTCATGCAGTTCCATTAATAAAAGCAAGGAAATCATAGGGAGAGAATCTGATTAAAAGATAGGGAACAAAGGAAAGGAATAATTAAGCAATTCTCAGTACACAAAAGATTTGCCAGTGGGGTGCTCAAGGGATCTGTACTACACACTGCAATTCACTGTATTTCTAAAATGTCTGTACTAAGAGGGAAATTTATGCTTTGGTTAGTCAGGACCTTGTAAGGTTTCTGGAAAGACTTAAGAAAACAAAACTAAGTAATTGGTTTGGGAGCAGTAAACGAAATTCAACCCAAGAGTAACATATGTCATATTTAAATGCTCATCTGAAGCTATTTATACTCACTAGTAAGTTTTAAATTAGTTGTAACCTCTCAGAAAATTGACCTGAGTCATCTCAAGAATTCTCAATCAAGACATCTCAAAATGAAATAGAGCTCATTTACATTAACAGTCCAAGTACGAGAGAGTTCATCTTTCACCATGACAGCCTTGGACATCAGGAAGTACAGACTGAGTGAGAGAGATTAATCCTAAGGCTTGGCAGTCTCTACTGCTAACCGAGGCTTTACTAGTAAATTTGGGAAGCCACTCTGATACTCTAAAAACTCTGAGTGCTAAACCTGACCACCAAAATGTTTCCTAATTAGAAAAATAATACTAGAGCTATAGACTGGGCAATTAAGATCCCCTAGACAATTTTTAAAAATTCACTAAAACTGATACCACAGTTTCCACAGTTTCACTTGTCATGATTCAATTATCCAAGGCTAACCACAGTCCGCAAATATTAAATGAAAATTCCAGAAATGCATCATCCTAAGTTTTAAGTTGCATGCCATTCTGAGTAGTGTGATGAAATCTCTAGTCCTCCCACTCTGTCCCTATTTACACATCCCTTGGTCCAGCTTATCCATGCTGTATATGCTCCCTACCTGTTAATCACTTGGTGGTCCTCTAGGTTATCAGGCAGTGTTTGTATTCAACTAACCCTTATTTTACTTAATAATGGCTCCCGAAAGAATAGTGATGCTGGCAATTCAAATATGCCATAGTGCTTTGTTTAAGTAAAAGGTATGCATCTATAGAAAAAAATGTAACATATACAGAGTCTGACACCATTTCTGGTTTTAGGCATCCACTGGGGGTCTTGGAATTTATCCCACACAGATAAGGGAGGGCTACTGTATTTCATTTTTAACAGAAACAAAACACTCAACCTCTGATCTTGCCTTTTGTTTTATTATTTATTGTTTAAGCAGGAAAAATTAATTGACATTAAAATACAAGTAAAATTATATAAAAGATTTGAAAATTTTTTAAATTCCAAGAGGGCGGTGAAGGGGCAGATTCTGATAAAAATGCAGTTACATTGTTATTATGGGGTAAGAAAGGTGCTGGAATGTTATACCTATTTGAAAGACTAGCGAGTTTCCATATTCTAATATTAAATAATTGAATAGAGCAAATGTTACTCTTTGAGTTAAAGGTTTCTTATTGGAGAAAGCTGTATGAGTTCTGTTCTAGGACATTAATCATTAACTCTTAGTCAACAAGAAAAAGGTACTTTTGTTTAAAAAATGGGATGTTATCTTTCAAATAGTTAACAAGCACATGAGAAAATTGTTTTTCATGTTCTTAGTACAATGAGTCTTAAGGGGATAATTCCTGGCCACCCTAATAGCAAAATAACCCTAGTACCTGAAGCTTGAGAATCCTCTACCCCAAATCCCAAATGGAGTAGCACCTTCGGTTTTTGGATAACCAAGATCTGCAAAGTTAGTATCAGTTACTCTAACAATGGTAGCTAACAATAAGCACAGGATACTAATAAGCATGATAGCACAGAAAATAATAACAAAAGAAGAAATGCTATGTGCCACCCAGAGCCTTGCCAGGAAAGGGACATGTCTTGAACTTCCAAAGGTTCTGCAAGGTGGAATTGCAAACTAAATACGAAAGGTTAGTTTTGAATTTCGTCCCCAAATTCTAGAAAGAGGATGGTGCAATATAACTAAATGTTTAAGACTGAAAAAAGATCCATTACAAATAACTAATTTCTTTCTAAAATGTTTTTTTTTTCCATTGTAGAAAAGCCTGGTCACAAGTTATGTTTTTACCATAATCTTTGAGTTGGATTTTGCACTCTGCATATTGTTTTCAATAATTCTAATTTTGCTTCTCTGGTAGTCCCTTTATACCAATAGACACGAATGCATACTCAGTGAATTTGATTTGGTGACGTGCTGCTAGTAATAGTTACTACCCACCCTGCTTTTTCATACATCTTGATAAACTCTCAAAAGAGTCAAATTTTTAAACTGTTTTTTTTTCCATCCCACACCCATGTTTTCTCTAGCTTCTAAAGGAAAAGAATGTCTACTATTAAATAGAATTTTATGTCTGGAAAATCCTGCCATTGAGTAAAATGAGATGAGATAATACATTTTGCTATTGAAATTTGAAATCACTGTGAACTGATCCATTGTTATTTCCTGTTTATAAAAGAATTAGTAGTGAGATAATTATCCTGATAGTCGGGATAAAAATATTATGCTTCCTAAAGTTTGAAGTTTATTTCCCTTAAAAAAATTGCTCAATTTTTAGCATAAGTATATATTGTGTAAATGAAAGTGTCATAACTACGTTAATTAGGTTGATCATTGGAACACAAATATTTTCTCCTGGAATAGTTACTAAATTGAGGTTTATTTCAATTTGCTTGAAATATTTAGGCAATTTGTTACCCATGCAGTTTACTTTGTTAGTGTAGACTAGACATGGTGTAAATGAGAACTCCATCAGGCTAATTAGTTTCATTGGAACTTGGCTTTCAAAGGTTAGAGAGAAATGAAAAATATCTCTTATAATGAATTCGTCTAACATGTCCTTTGCTTGCTCCTCCACAACATGGCCTTTAGCTGACATTTCCAGAAGAGGAGGTATTCGAAGTCAGTTAATTTTAGTTAGTTAGCTAAGTTTCCTCTCTCAAGCAGCCAAACATTTGGATAGAAATATGCCCATCACTGCCATTGACAGATGAGGAGGAAACCTGAGCACATTGAGGAGAATAGGTGGAGAAAAGCAAAACCAGGACCTGGATGAGGGAAAGGAGTGAGGAGAAAGTGAAATAAAATTGAGAAATTTCTGTTCTTGACTCCATGGTTCCCTGCTTGCTCAAGTAGAATACATTTGATATAATTTATTTGTGCACCATTATTGAGAGTCAACATTAGGCAAAACCATTAGAACTGAACTATGATGGAGTTATAGTTCAGGAGTTTGACAGTTGTAAAATATTAAGTACATCTACATTATCCATATTTTTTTTCAGTTTTTTAGTCTGATTTTATGGATTCCTATCTCCACCAGCAAGGTATCAGCAGTCAATTCTTTCTGCTGACAATGACCCTGCCTTTAGCATTCTTATCACCTTCCTGTGTTCTGTTGTAAATGTGCTCTGAGCTGTGATTGTAGATGACATTAGCTATGTATTTCCTTGCCACATACAAAACTTTCACACATAGTCTATATTTTATTCTGAGAGCATTGAGTTAGATTAATGTGGCTTACTGATTACTAAATACTTAGTAGTCATTAGGACACACTAAGAATCGTGTCTAAACTAAGATTAAATCAAGAAAGCAAGATGAGTTACAAGCATGGATTTAGTGCATGAGGTTTGTGTTCTCTTTAGTTACTCTGTGGTCTTTTTTCCTGCTTATCTTCAAGTTCCCAGCCACACTTGGTAGTTGAAGTTATTTCACTAGTTATTAATAGTGCTAAGGATTTAAAGGACATATAGAATAAAGAAATTTGAAAGATTTGAATCCTGTTTAAATAACCATAAAAGTAATAGGTACATGGGAGAGGCTTAGACACCAGCAGAACTTGCTTGGAAATGTTCTATTTTACAGTATCAGCCACCTTAAATTCCCAAAGAATTGCACTGGAAATGTCATTTCTTAGAAGCAAGCTCTTGGAGTGCATGGCTTTCAATCCACTAGCATACACAGCAAAGAGTGGTTTTTGAGAAGACAGAGGGGAGCAAATCATTGGTGTGCACAGCACCAGGGTGGACATGGTTACCAGGCGTGGCACTTCGCTCACACGATTGCAGGGGGGTATTTTCTTGGAATATTGAAGTAAATAAGTACTTTTCTCTGTATATTTCATTTCTCCATCATCTTTGTGAAGCTAAGTTTCAGACATCTAAGTTTATCATCTGAAACAACTTGGCCCTAAGGAAGCCATTCAAGTTAGTATGACACTTAGTTATCCTTTTATTTTTAAGTGTTTCTTTTTTTGCCATAAATTTTTTCCCCTCAAACTATATTCTAAAATGGGCTGTCAGCCAGCATTCCCATACTCAGAAATAGATCCACAATGCAAATTCTTTTTTTGTTGTTGTTAATCCTCACCCGAGGATATTTTTTCATTGATTTTTAGAGAGAGTGGAAGGGAGGAGGAGAGACACAGAGAGGGAAAGATTGATGTAAGAAGACACATCAATTGGTTGCCTCCCTCAGGCTTCCAGAGACCAAGCCTGCAACCGAGGTATGGGCCCTTTACGGGAATCAAAGCCATGACCTTTCAGTCTATGGGCCAAAGCTTTATCCACTGAGCCAAACCGGCTAGGGCCCCAGTGCAAATCTTCATATACTCTCCAAACTCAAAGGATCTCTATTAGTGGAATCTGGCTGGACTTGTTATGCCCAGATTTCATGATCTCAAAAGACCACCAGGGAGCCTAAGTCCGTTGCAAAAGCAAAGAGCCTTTATTGGAGCTAGCTCGAGCTCAGTCCTACACACACTCACCAACGCAGCAGCAGGGCAGAGAGAGAGTGAGTTCCAACAGAACAAAGGTTTTATAGGGGGCCTCGGGGCAGTGAGGTAATGCTCGTGGCCCCTGTTGATTGGTCGGGTAGGGGCTGGGTTCTGATTGGCTGGTGGCCGGATGCGATGCTGTTAGCTCCCTTCCGCATTCCTGCAGCCCAACTCAGAGGTGAGTTAGGCAGGGCTGGGCAACTGGAAACTTTGGGGAGTCAGTCTGATTTGACTCTATCAGACTTAATTCTCACAGGCCCTTTATAGTACATAAGACTTCACACATCATGGAACTACATGAAGGACATACATGTAACTTCAATACATGAAAAAAATGAACTGAACCTTACTTTTTCAAGACATTGTCTCCCAAATTTCTTTATAAGAGGGACTTGGGGTTAGTGGAAGTAGCATGTTTATATCAAAAGTCTAGGAATTTATCTTCCAAACACCCTGACCTAATAAGCATATATTATTACTGTAGATACTTATATAGTAAGTGTGTGGGGAGTGGGGGGTAGGGGATGGAGCTTCAAGGAACACTCAAGCCGTGTTGTTATGCTGCAACAGGAGAGGTTGGGGATGAGGGATTAAACACACTTATCTTAAGCCTGTCCTTGGCCCTTGATTGCCTCCAACCTTGCTGAAGTCACAGCTCTACACTCTTGTTAATGGTGCCATTGATTTTACATCTCCAAAGCAGAATCAAAACATTTTTAATTCCTTCTTTATTCCCTTTATCTAAAAAGCCACTTTTTCAGTCTTGCATAATCCTGTCACTTGACCCTGAGTTCATGGTAGCTGCTTAGCTGGCATAGAATGCTCAGCTCTTCAGCTCACATTCTGCATAAGACCATCCACAGTCTTCACTGTGTGTTATCCTTCAGAAAAAGAAAGAGAGAGAGAAGCTGACACACAGAGGGAGACAGAAAGAATAGATCATATTTTTATTGGGATGTAAAGAGTATAAGTTTTGGTGTTAAATAGAACTAATTTTAACTTCTAATACTCAAATAGGTAAATGGACTTGAAAATACCTCACCAATAGGACTAAAAAAGGATTAGATTATATCATTTCAAAAAGGACTTTCCAATTTGACACAGGCAGGATTTGTCTCATTTTTACAATGTTCAACCAAAAATATTTGCCTTTATTAGAGTATTTGTCACATCATATTCTGAATTTTATTATGGCAATTTTTTGTAGCTTTGTATTCCTTCCAAGAGTTTATAAAGTAATTTAGGCAGTGAATCTGTTTTGCTAATTTTATTTGTTACCCCTTCTTTGTAGAAGGCATGTAAAATAATTACCTAATCACTTATGCATTTTTCTCTTTCTGGAGTGTCAACATCAGGAATTACAAAGAAATCAAAGCTAGGAGTTGGTGGGTAGGGATTATGCATTCATTTCATCAATAACTTGCCCTCTAATATTGTATAAATTGGTTAACCTTTTTTCCCACAGTACTTACTTAATCTATGAAATAAAAAAATAATGTCATTACTTTGTAATTTCCTCTTAGAGCTCTTGAGTGAGTCTAGGTGGTGGTAGGAGGGGGAAATCACTTTTGAACATTTATTTTAAAAATACCGAATGAATTTAAGTTAATATTTTTTCAGAATATCCCCATCACTGCCACTTGTTTATTGGACATTTTACCTTATTATATTTTTTAAAAAGTTGTATGTTATATCTTCTTTGATTATTTCTTTCCAATGAAAATTTCAAAAAATGTCTTAATGTACTTTTATTTTCTACGACAATGATCATATTAAAATGTTTTATAGTGATCAAATAAATGATATATAATAAAGAGTTTGTATTAATTTAAAAGTTTAGAAAATTTTTCAGAAGTTGATTTCTATGCTACAGTTTCAGAAGAAAAAATGCGAAGCTGAACATTCTCTACAACAGTCCACACATCAAATGGATTTGACCCTTTCTGTAGCCTTTTTCATTTGTTGTTCATTTATCTTGGATGTCAGAACTTTGTATTTCCAGATGATGCTGTTAAATGAAGAATCCAAAGTTCTATTTTCAAGCATTTTGAAAGACTAAGCTTAGGTTGAACTTCAAATCATCTTGAAACATAGAGAAGAAAATATAAGATTTTAAAACTTCATCTATAGAGTAGTTTTTAACTGTATAGTTCTCTCTCCAAAGTTAAAAGGTATTGTTTTAAAAGCAATATATGACCAAAAAAAACTCCCCACCATTTCCAATTGGTTTACATTATCTTCTATTTTGATCCATAAAAACATGCATACAAATTACACAACAAATATTCACATCAAACTCTTGCAACGTGTTTATTTAAGAGTGAACAATTTCCCTTTCATTTTACAGATACCAAAAGACTATGCTTTCTATCATCAATCACGGAGATTCTTAGTTGAAGAAAATTTCAATAATTATTTATTGAATAACTATTATTTGTACAGTTGTGAAACACTTATCATTTCATCCTCCAAACAACCCTATGATTTAGGATTTGATAAATGAAAATCTCAAGCCTCAGAGATTTTTAGTCACCCGCCCACAAAGTGTTTAAATATGTCTTTTTTATCATTTTGTTTACTTGCCAGATTTGGACTCTAAAGCAGACTAGCCTAGGAAGACAAATTGGAGTTGATTGCCTTATCTGGTGAAGAACATGGATGTGTGATTTCTCTTTGAGGCTTAAAATTAGTCCCCTCACCTCAGTGGTATATCACATGTGTCACCTCTGTGATGCTGTGGCCAGGGGTGCCCCAGGGAGTTGGCTAGGAACTAGTGTATGTGAACCTGGAAGTGACTGTTGTGGAAGAGGGCAGCAGTGACAGTCCTCAACAAGGATGAGTTGGAGAATGCTTTACTTCATCTTCCTTTGGAGAAACTCTAGGTTCAATCTGGTCATTCCTTAGAAGATCCTAGGGATACTAGTTGTAAAATAAAATTTAAAAGTTAATCTAGTTAGAGGGTGATTCCTTACATTTTATTTTTGATATCAAAGAAAATAGTATAATTCTACACAACACCTGTTACCAAATGAGCTAGATTGGATGAGTGTAATCTCTAGCTTTGCTATTTCTGTTTACTGTGAGTTAAATAAATATCCAAGACACAGCTTTCTTACTAGTAAAATGGAGATATTAATAACTGCTCCTGGAAATTTCTTTTCCCAAGCTTAAGTTAAAACAGAGAGCTGAAAAGGTCAGGTGATGCAAGACAATGGCACAGAGAAAAATAGAAAAGAGCAAATAATAGACTTCAAGGTCCAAGCAGAGAATAACCAATGCATTGCCTGACTGTTGATTTCAACAATGTTCGCTCGGCTGCTTTGAATGACGCAGAGCTGGCCTGATGTTGAATAGTTGTCAAACATGCTTGCACCGTATATATTGTATCGCTTTTCTTTGTTTTGTCTTAAGACAGCATTCACCAAAGAAAGGCTAAAAAAGAGCTAAAAAATGCAGAAATTAGAGGCAACTATTCAAATTAAAATTCACCAGTAATCAGAAAAATAGAAAATTAAACCTAAAATGAGATACCATTTACATCGATCATATCAGCAACATGATCATGCTTTATATTACTATGGATAAGTGTGGACATGGTTCATGGGAACACTCCTGTGATGGGAGTGTAACATTTTGTTGTTGTTTTGGGTTTTTTTTTGTATTAAAGAAGCCAGGATAAATTTCATCTAGCATAGCAGGACCCTCCAGGCCGCCTGGATTCAACAGAATTGGACAGCCGGTCTGAACTGAAAGGACCATTGAACCCTCAAGCAGGCCTTGCTCTATGGGGAACTGGACTGGTGAACTTGCCCTTGACCTCCAAGGAAGACAAGCCCTCTTTCTGCAGTTGATTCCACAGTTGTAGATCTCCCAGCACCAAAGAAAATGAAACTCCAAGCTGCATTCACTCTTAAAGCTTGAGAAAAAAATATATTCTAAAACAATCCCTTAGGCTCTGCCAGAATAGTTGGTTGCCTGAGTAATTGTATTTTCTGAGGGGAAATTTAGAAAGAGTTATCAATATGTGCTCCTGCCACATTTACCCAGAACACACTGCTAGTAAAAGGACTTATTTGGAGATGGAGAGATTTTTAGTGAGTAGTTGTTACTCTTATCTTCTTTGTTGCACTTTTCTATATGTGTAATATGTTAGAATAAGCAGATATCATTTGCAAGTATACAAACAACAAAATGAACAAACACCAACACAGTGCTTGTTCCTAATATAATTTAAAAGTTTCACAAAGAAACTAAATGTTTTTTCTTAGAAATGAAAGATATTTTTAAAAAAGACAAAACAAAAAAGACAAAAACCCCAAACAATTAGTGTGTAAATTGTTCTCATTTCCAGAGATATAGATGACTTATAAACAATTATTATTCTCATTTTAGAGAAAAACATATGGGGTTTCTGAATTGGGATATAAATGACTGTACTTATGAGAATTGAAATGTCAACATACCAACTTTTATTTTCATGTTATAATTTAAACAAAAGGCAAAGCTCATTTGCACACTTAACTCACAGAAGAAAAATCATTAGTGAAACAGAGGTCTCTCAAATGAACTCTAGTTCTTAGAAGCCTTACTATATATACTATAATATTTACATTACTGACATTTATCTTTAGTCTAATGACATTTTTTTTTATCATTGAATGGCTTTATTATAATAAACTTATAATGATGCAAACAATGCTTATTAAAAAATCTAAGTGGTCTTATTTTTAAGCATACAAAGCTTAGAGCATCTTGGAATAAATGCATAAGTGGAAAAAATCAAATTATTTGAGTCTATTAGATATGTTAAGAAAATAGTTTTAGTTAAATGTACTATGAGGTACTTTTTATTTACCTACCTATAAATGACCATTTATAGAATATAATCCCTCACATTAGGTTTTGTACAACTATCATGACATATGATTTCCATTGATTCTATGGGATCTTCAAGGAAATGAGCATTCTGTGTGGCTAATAGGACAGTGAATAAGAATAAAATTTATCTGAAATACTTATTACAAATGAAGAATTCTGCACTTTATACCCAGAAAATCTGATTCAAGAGCAGAGTTGAAAATCTATATTTTACAGAATGAATGAATGGGAGGTGATTCTAATAGAAGAGGCTTATGAAGGTAAACATATACATATTTTCTTTTTCTGTTGTTTCCTCCAGAAATACAATTTCTAGAAACACATAGAGACAAACATACATATATATGTTAATAGATATATTACCCTTTGTTCTTATTTCTTATGTCATTTTTCCATGAAAGTCATCATTCAATTCTCTAATTTAAAAACAAAACTTTGTGCACAGTAGTACAGTCTCAACCTTTTAAACCATCCCTATTTTTCTATTTGTATTGAGTTGACAGAAGGTAAAAAGGTTTTCCATTCTGTGGTTTAATGACTTCTAGAGAAGGCTTTGTGCTAGAATGTTCATAAGGTGACTTAACAGAGAACATACTGAGTTGAATATTGGAAATTCATCATGTGCCCATCACGAAGCTCAATGGATATTACTAACTGGTGGCATGAATGAATCACAGTTAGGTGTCTCTGTTGTAAATCTTGACAAGTTCACATTTTTATGCTATATCCATGGCATAAATCAATGTTTCCTAGCACGCCTTTGGAAACATGCAGATTACTAGCTTTCACCTCACTTTTCTAATTCAATGTGTAAGTGATAGGACCTGATGATAATGTCTTTTTATTTTTAATTCACCAAGTTATTCTGATGTGATTTTAAGAAATTATTGATCTATAATCTTAGTTCTCATCAGTTCTTATTTTGTTTACAAATCATTCTATTACATACACAGTTGATTTAGAAAAATCTTGGAAGGATCTCGCCCTGGAAAGCTATTTAAGAATTCCTAGCAAAGAAACAATCAGAGAGAATCTTTTAGATGGTAATTCAATTACATTTATATACTTTTTTTCTTGAAATTGTTCAAAATATCTTATATACTTGCTTACCAAGAGTATTTCAAATCTAATCTAGGCACTTGAAGGGCCATCTGAAGCCTATTCATGTGCAGGATAAAGGATGTGGATTCTAGGTGAAAAATACCTAAGTATACGAGAATGTCTGAAGATTATGCTCAGATAATCCTCTATAAATCTTAATTTTCATCCTCAAATTTTTTATGATGTTTAGATAAAGAGTGCAAGTTTGTAAATTCTGGCAAGAAACATGAAAACAGGCATTTTGCACTTCCAAAATTAAAAATATGTCCATATTCATTAAAAATTATATCTACAAAGAGAGTATCATTTTAAAAGTTAGACACCTAATTAAAATTCCCCTTCTGCCTACAGATGCCTTGAAGGGTGCCTTCAGGAAGAACCTAAAGCTTACTTACGATACGTTTCTGGTTTAGTTCAACTCATGGAACAGACTTCATTTTTTAAAATAGGTGCTATCAATTGCCAGACTATTGATATACTAGTAGACATATCTAAATAAAATACTCATTACCAAATAAATGTATTAAGTTTACAGGAAATAAAAATTCAGTATAATTGGAGTAAATTTTGTGCAGTTTTAAAACACAAGTGAACTAAAATAATAGGCATGAAATGCAGTTATGGCCTTTGCAAACTGCAAGGATATTAACTAAAATTGGTCTAGATTTACCAAATATGGTCAATAACAGTTTGCAAATATCAATTGCAGATGTAATATGTAGGAGGTGAACTCAATCCAATACTGTCATTAATACTTGGCTTTGAATCTAGTGCGTTGGCCATGGTCATAAAACAAGTGCTCCCTGGATGGCAGCTGTTGGCTCTGAGTTACCCCCTCTAGTACAGCCTCTAGTTCTAATCCAAAAACATTTTGACTAATAAAATTACTTCAATTATGAGAGTTTAGAGGAAAAGAAGAAAAATAATTGTCCCTAGGGGAGCAATCTCTATTTGAAGACTTTCTATAAGTATTCTTTTATTAACTTAATCAGTATAATGTCAAGCCATTAGCAAAAATGAAAATTTGAGTCATAGTTATTGACTTTCAGGGCCAAAAGTGAAGCTTCCTGAGCTGAGAGGAAAGCCCATGATATGTTTTTACCTGTATTTATATTCACAAGCTCAAGGTATAAGCACTTTGTCGTCAGTAGAGTTCTAGCCTTCTAGTTGTTTTTAATAAAAGATTTGTGCACAATATTGGTTAAATGCAAATCAATGAAAAATCACCATTTGCTTATTTAAATACATTCCAAATGTAGCTGACAGTCAACTTTAGAATTTATCATGCATATAACTCTTTCCTTAGTCCTGTACATAAACAAAATTATACACAGCTATTTTTGATGGCCAGAAGTATTTTGACTGAGCTTTCTCTTCATTCAAATTATTGCTGAAATGGACTAAAGTGAGTAAACAAATATTTGTACGGTATCTAGTGCTAAGTAATTTGAGTCTTAAAATTGTGTTCTTAATTCTGTTCTCATTCCCCTTACCATCATTGCAGTAGTTATTGTTAGCATCATTACCATAATCATCACCATCCTCATTCAAAATCTCTTACTTGGTCTAGCTGAACTAGGCACTAAGGAAATAATAGTGAGCACAGATCTTACCTTTCTGGAGCAAAACAAAATGTACAATTGCAATACAGTGTGATATATGATTGATGTTATGTGGCATTACAATGTGCTAAAAGAGTACAGAATAATGACATTTTCCCAGTAATTGGAGGCTTAGCATGTCATCAAGATAATTCCTATTTATTATTCTTATCTCAGTTTAGATACTTATTTGCTGAGAAGTCATTTTAGAACTGTGAGGAAAGGGACAGCATGATGGTTTGCAGAACGAAAGGTAATTTTATATAAATGCATCAAAGTGAAAAAAAGATGGTGTAGCTCAATTACAGAGTTTGAACTTTAAAGTTGTGATAAATGATGCAGGAAATGCCTTATGGTGCTATATCATGCATGGATTGGTAAAC
Source organism: Murina feae (assembly GCA_004026665.1). NCBI lineage: Eukaryota > Metazoa > Chordata > Mammalia > Chiroptera > Vespertilionidae > Murina > Murina feae. The sequence continues at coordinate 3,067 of PVJC01008140.1, read as the reverse complement.
TCTATTATGATATGTCAATTTCTTTCACAAAGCTAAGCAGAGCTTTTCCAGTTTCTTAGATTCTCTATTATCTCTCCTACCTCTAGTCTGTACACATGGTGGCTCCTTAGGCTTCAATAAATCAACTATTATTGACTCCATAACTCTAACCACTCTTAGGTTTCAGGTTGCATATGACTTCCTTAGGAAAACTTTACTGTGATGTATAGAAATCAAAGACTATCCACAATGATTTACACTCTGCATGCCTTTCCTGTAGTGTAGTTAAGAACAATGACTATGATGGGATGTCACTCAATGGTTTGAGATAACCCAAAGGTATATTATCCTGGGAAGGCTTGACTTAGCCAGATGAGCTCTTAAAAGAAGGTGAAGTGTTATAGACCTTCTTCTGATTGTCCTGGAAGAAAGCAGTCATGCAGTGAAGTGCCTTTGCAAAGAACATAAGAGACTTTAGTCTTACGACCACAAGGAACTGATTTCTGTCAGCAGTTTGAGTGATCTTAGAAAGGACTCTGTGCTCTAATGATATGGCAGAGCCAGCCAAAATCTTGACTTTAGTTTTATAAGATCTTGAGCAGAGAACCCAATTAACCTGAGACCAAACTCTTGACTTATTGAAATTGAGAAAATAAATTTATGTTGCTTTAAGCTGCTTAATTTGTGGTAATTCTCATGAAGCAATAGGAGACTAATAGAATTCTCAAACCCTCCCACTAGGAGCGTTCTTATATACTACCACAGCACTCAGTTCATCTGTTGTGTTCACCTGTGCATCAAGTACTATACCTGACATACAGTGTGCACTAAAAAATATTTATTAATGAAACGAGGTATGGGGAACCATTGAAAGATTTTAAGCATTGAAATGAAATAGGAAATATACTATCTACACTAATAAAAAAGAAATATACAAATTGACCATACCTTCACATGCCCACAGCCAATCAAATTAACACAACAAAGATGGCAGGTTAATTTGCATCTGCAGGCGCCAAGTGGCCGGGGGCAGGGTGGGATGCTTGCATCATCTCCATGGTGATGACGCAGGTGTTCTGCACCACCCCAGTCACTCTGGGCCTTTGGGCAATGTGGGAAAGTGGAAAGGCAGCTCCAGACTGAAGCAAAGGCGGCGCCAGCAGCCAGGTGAAGGAAGGCCCATTGTTGCACGAATCTTCATGCATTGGGCCTCTAGTTAATTATAATTACAAGCAATTTTATATATGACCTGTTCTCAACTTAATTGTTAACTCCATCTTTCACCATTGGCAAACTTCCTAACTAGTACCACATCCTTTAGACTTTTGTCTGATGTGTTTCTGCATGCTATTTTAATGATGATATGTTGTTTTCTCTTTGTTCTATTCTCATTGGCCTGTTTTCCCTGTTTTCTTGTGTTTACCTGAAAAGCACTCACTCCTAAATGCTGCCCGCCCTTCATTGATCCAACATGCTATATAATCAGTAGAGCCTTCTTTAGCTCTGCTTCCCATGAAAGTCACCTTTCACATTCAAAGGACAGAAATGTTCTCTTAGTGTTCCTGAAGTTAGTAATGATTCACCTGATGCCCGGCTCTGTATTTTGACATAGTAAAATATTACCTGCTCTTTGCTTTCAGGTTTAGAATCAACCACTCAATAACCAGAGCCATCAATCTTGGAAGCCAATCCGCAACTAGTAATTAAAGAACAAAGTAAATGTTTGAAATTTGAATTCAGGAATCCATCAGATTAGATTGTGAGAAGACACTCTTTCTGGTTCTTATACTTTCTGATGTGATTTTCATACACTAAACACATATTCTTTTTATTTTCTTATGAATGCATTTGTGTGTGTATGTGTGTGTGTCTTAACAACCAGTGCACATTTAAACTTTGAATGCTTATGTATTATCATGGTTACATTTCAAGAATTGGTTCTTCACCCCAAACTGTCTTTTAAAATGTCATTCCTTCTCAGTGTTTAATGTACAGTGAACAATATAATTTATATCACTTTTCTGTACCTCATTCTACTTTATTCTCTTCTTCAATAGTAATTTCCCACTTCCTTCTTTTTGTGATGTCCCAAATATGGCTGCAAAAGTCATTACATAGCAAGTAACCCCATGGGTGAGGCTATTACTGGACTATAATTTCGTAAGAAGTAGTGGGTCATGAGGCCCTTTTAAGCAAGCTGCTTTAAAATACACACAAATGAGCATATTTTATTAGTGAACAGAGCCCTCAGAGAGCCATTGCGGTGACTAAACTTATATTATGGCTTGTTCTCTGTAATTTAATTCTGGAGCAGTTATTGGAACTAGAAACTTCAAAGTAAGAAAACCTTTCCTCTATCAAATCTTTCTATTTCACTCAATCTGTGTTTGTGTTGGTGTCTCTCTCATCAATATAGATGCAATCACAGTATGCATCTATGAAAAACAAATATCGAGCTGCTCATGAATCTATGGGCACTGGAGTTTCTGTTTCCTGTCCTTTCTAAGAAAGGGAGGGGAGTGTGAGGCAGAAAAAATGGACACAATGTGCTGACTCTGCAGAAAGAGGGCGCTCCGTTGTAGGAGTCACAATGGACAGGACCCAGGATAAGTATATAAATAGTCAAAGAAGGTAGAATTGTACCCAGAGTAATTGTTACATTAATATGACATCATTCAATAAGAAGCACTATAAAACATATTCTTTTATGTCTCACCATGATAAATCCTCAAAGATTGTTATTTCTGATAAAATAATCTGTCATAGAAAGTAATTTATTTAGCAAATTTTTTGTTAATCTTAACTAACATAAATACTTCTAGAACACTTGACATATATAAATATAAAAACAATATGAAAGATACTTGATATATCATAGCTATCAATAAGAATATGAGGTATCACAAATATCACTACTCAAACTTCTTAAAATTGCTTTTTATTTTAAAAATTGGATAGCTACAGTTTAACATACTTGCAGAAACAAACAAGGTGTGTAAATACAAATGAGATTAACTAATGAAATTATATCAGGCATTCAGAAAGAAAGCCAATCTCCCAGGATTAAAAACATTTTCTAGTTCACAGC
>PVJC01008139.1:0-49310 GCA_004026665.1 Murina feae | reverse complement strand
ACTTATCCCTCAGCCTTGTCACCCTTTGCCCAGCACCCACATTTACCCCTCAGTCTCATCACCCTTTGCCCAGCACCCACATTTACCCTTCAGCCTTGTCAGCCTTTGTCCAGTACCCACACTTATCCCTCAGCCTTGTCAGCCTTTGTCCAGCACCCATGTTTATCTCTCAGAGTGTGACAGTAGCCATGACCTTGGAGCGTTCCAGGAAGCATGGACATTGCCTCTCAGCTCTTTCTCTTTTTCTATCAAGAAAGTGTAAATTTGAAGGAAGAGATATTTGACTGAAGGAAATTCAGGCCATCTCAGGGGAAGCTGCTAGCATATCCAATTTAATACTGACTACAGCTACTTTAAACTCCTGAGAGTTCACTTTCCCAAGTAAATTCTGTGTGTGTGTGTGTGTCTCTGTGTGTGGGATTGTGAGCATGTGTGTGAGTGTGTGTGTTTTGGGGAGGATAGGAGAGGAATAAGAAGGAATACAAATTAGAATGCTCTAAGTATCAGTCCCACCCAAACTCATTTTATCTAGGAAGCTTTTTTGCTGGCTCTGCAGTAGTGAGTTAAGCAAATAGCTTTTTGGCCAATCACCTCCAATCTCTCACATCATACAGTGTTTGACAGTGTTCGGAAGAGGAACCAAGACATACGTAGGTAGCCCAGCTTTACAGATGTCCCTACAAGGAGGGAAGGAGGGTGGCATAAGACAGAAGGATAAGACAGGGACCTGGAAAACTAAGCAAGATGGTCAGGATTAAAAGGGGCCATAGGGGCTGTCCAAGCAAATGTCTCCTGTGTCAGAGGAGGGCTGGGGCTTCGCCACTGGTCCATGGAGGCCATGGGAGCTCTCTGTCTGCCTTCTGCCTTCTGACCTGGGTGGGTGCTCTCCACCACTGCTGGCCCCCTCAAAGGCAAAGTGTGGGATACTGTGCAAAGTGCTCAGGGTTGCCGTTGGCTTGAGGCACAAAGATGGAGAGAAGGGAGGGATTCCAAATCCGAGGTAGAGTTTGCTGTGTGTGAGCTACTTGTTACCATTGTAGTCGCTTTCTAGGTACGATGACAGCTCTCACTTGTGGAAAGCTTACCAAGTGGCAGGCCTGTAGGTTTATGCTTATTATCTCAAAGCCATTCTCTGAAGTGGTTACTCTATTTCCTATTTCATGTCACACAGACATGAAATAGCTGGGATTCAAAACCAGACAAGATCAGGTGCGTTCAGGGTGGGATGGCCAGAGACGGGATTCCGATCCAGTTGCTACGAGGATGGCACAGTGTAATGGGATCTGTAACTGCCATCGGTGAGCATAAAGGACCACGCTGGGTCAGAGTTAGGTCATCCGCACGTGGGGCTAAGTCTGTGCTGTCAACTTGATGAAAACATGGTAGAGCGGACAACTGTTGTTGGCTGTCCAGCATCTTTGTCCCTCTTTCAGGGTAATGATGTCCCAAACACCTTTTCAGAAACTGCCGCTATCCCTTTCTTAGCTATGCAAGTAGATGGAGAGTGCCTCTCCCCTCAGCTCCCAGGGTGGGGCTCCCCCCACCCCCCCCTTAAGCCAAGCCACAACCTGGCCACAGTCGTTGGTGCAGGACGGGCACGTGACCCACGTAGGTCGGTCAGATGTTAGGAAGCCCTTGCCGGGGCCTCCTGAGAAAGAGGCTTCGTGCTCTTCTGAGAATGCTGCCAGGCGAGATGTTCTCTCTTCTATTGCCTTGACCAACGACAAGCTCCAGGAGCCACTGCAGCCACCGGAACCCCGAGGACAGCAGCCTTGGGATGGAGCAGACGTGGTGTGACGTAGAGAGGTGAGATGGAAAGCACCTGGGTCCTTGGTGATCCTGAGCCACTCGGTAAAGCCTTGTGGGAAGCCAGACCAATCGTGGCATCTTCCGTGAGCCGAGCTAATGCGTTCTCTTTATCTTAAAGGCTATTTTGAGTTGGGTTTGCTATCACTTGAAGTGGAAACATTTTAAACTGATACAAGTGGGTGGGCCGCACCACAGCTTGTGGAACCCACGGTGGACGCAGAGGCAGCATGTGCTCTGGCCGCTCCTGGTGGGCAGTGGGGTTTGCGCTCAATCCTTTCCGCGAACAGGGTCAGAAGCACCCCCTCCTTGGGGAGCAAAAATATGCTGAGGGGGCCAAGAAACAATGCAACGGTCTCCCAGCAAGCCGTGAACGACTCCCCACACCTACTTAAAGCTTCAGGCTGCGTTAGTGCTCCATGTTTAATTGTTAATGGAGAATTTAAAAATCAAAAATGCCAACTTTGCCTTCGACGAGATGGAAAATTATGCCGCTGTAGAAGGTAACGTAATGTAAAGCAGCCAGCATTACCGAGGCACACAAATGTTTTTGGTATGTAAAATTGCTTTGTAAAATATTTGCTCCATCTGCCGAAAGCGGCAAAGACAATTTTCCCTTGATAGCTAATGGCCCATTTCGGCTGGGTGGCAAGTGATTCGCTGCGGTGGCGGCTCTCATTAAACAGAATGGCGAACACGCGGTCCATAATCCCACACTTAGCGCAGTATCCGCTCGCCGCCCCCGGGAGCCTGCCCCTCGCCATCCCGGCCTCCACCTTGCACCCACCTGCAGGCCTAGCAGGTGATCTGACTTGAGAAGCGTTTTGTCCAACTGAGGCACATATGTCGCTCCCCCATCCCGAAGCTCAGCACAACTGCGTCGCCTCGACCAGAAACTCTAGAAAAGGTTCCTTCCCTTTCAACTTTCCGGCACTTAAACGGCTGTTTCTTTCGCGCCTCTCCACAGGGGGCCGTGGTTTTCTTTCCAGGCTCAGCCCATCACACGGCAGCTGGGGTTTCCGTGGATAAAGATTAAGCGTTCCTTGAAATTCCTAATTGAACTTCGCACATGCACAAAAGCAGAAAAACATTCTCCTGGGGCTGCGGTCATAAAAGCCTGAGGAACGCTGGCCTTGCTTCCTGGTGTGTGGGGCGGCCTGTGACCGCTCTCTTTAAAGGAGTTGTTTACACTACATCCTGAATGACTCCAGCATCTGCTAAAGGAACAATTAGAAATAAATAATCCGGGGTGGTTTGAAAAAAGAGGAATACGTTCCTGTTTTGGGAACGATACGGAAAAGTAGTTACAGCAGCAAGTGGCAGATTTTTAAAAATGTTTTTAATGTTGGAAGATGGGTTCGGAGGAAATCCCATTAAATAGGAGTGACTTCAAGCAAATACACATGAGTGTCTTAAAGATCACACAATACCCGAAAGCAGAAACCATGAGGCTTAAAGCTCGACCAGAAGTGGAAGCGGCTATGATTATTATTATTGGTGATGGTTTCTTTCTCTCCAGATAGACAAATATTGCTGGTTGAAAAAAAAACAAAAACAAAACCTGCAGAAGCTGATAAAGCTCTTTTAGTTGAAAACTAAAAACAAAAGAAAACATGTGCCCTTTGGGGCTTAATTTTTCTTTCAAGTGGTGGGGGAGAAGGGTGAATTCGTGGAATGAAATGAGAGGCTCTGGGGAGAAATCATATTTTAATTTTAGACAGAAGGAATGGACAAGCTTCTATTTTTTAAAATCAGAGCGAAGAGCAGTGTCTTTTCTGATATTCCTCCGTGTAGAGCTGCACATACGTAAGGTGGATGTGACAGCATTATATACCTATTATTGCTTTCTTTCTACAGACCATGCTTTGTTAAAATACTTTGTTAAAAGTGAGGATTTGTGTTCGATCTGGCACAATTACATGAAAGTCCCGGTCTTCTCAAGGGCATCCCTCTCTGCCCGAGGGGCACGAGGCACAGATGACCAGAAGCAAATGGCGCCGTCTCGGGCAAGGAGAGTGAAACGCATTTGGAATCCATTCCAAGGACCCAGGCCTGCTCTGTGGTTTTCAGCAAAGCAGATATTTCCAAAAGAACTCCGATGGGGACTCCCTGGATGCGAAAACACTAACCAATTCTCATCTTTTGCTTTATTCCTTCCTTCCATGCTATGATTGCAAAAAACTGGCAGTTAAATTCAATTGATTCAGAATATTCTGGATCCATATGGCCACCAACCCTGGAGCTGAGGCGGCGATAGCGCCTCACTGCTGTTCCCCAGCATTTGCCTCTCCCCTGGTCCCCAGATGGTGGGAGTAACATTTAAACCTCCTTTTCTCTGCCTCGTACAATAGACCTTGGCACCATTTCAACTGTTTACTCCGGTAATTAACAGCTCTGATACCACAACAATTACAACTCCTCCACTCTCACCACAATAATGCTATGAATTAGTGAGAGCTAATGGCTGGAAGGTAGAGTGTTTCCAGACTGCGAGATCTGTGCATTTTTAGAATAAAATAAAAGGTACAAACAGCACGCTTGCAGCAGACAATGATTACCTAGTAATTAGTTTACACAAAGCTTCCTATTTAATGGCAAAACGCTGTAATTAACGTGTGACAGAAAATCAAAGGGTACTTTGTAAGCATATGAAAAATTAACACTGCAGGCCCATAGCTTTATGTACTGATTAGAAGCATATTAAATCAATAGGACACACAAACCAACAGCTTGTAGAGCTGATTATTATAGGTCCTCGGAAGGGGGACCTGGCTTTCATTTAACTCGGGGAGGCAATTTTCGCTCTCCTGTCATCTTCCTCAGGCACAGAGAAGAACCTCAAACCCAGCCCTGGCAGCTTCATGAAAATAACCACTGAACTGGAAGAAAACATTCTAAGTCATTTTCAGAGATAAGGAAAACTATGCAAATGATTAAGACTTTCCAATGATTGTGGTGACGTGCTGCTACACTAATTAGAAAAGACGCCAACTGGAACCGGAACATGAAGCAACCAGGTCTCAGTCTTATGGTCAGAATAATCTCTATCGGGTCAATGCCTCTTTACTCGACACGTAGAAAATTCAAGTAACTGGCATCATTTTCTCTTTTCAAATGATAGGAAGCCAGGGCGCTATCAAATTTTATTCTTTTAAAGGTAGTATCTGGGTAAATAAGTGGGTAGGCACAACTGGGTCACCATTCTGTATCTTTCACAGCCACAAATTTATATAATGATAATTGATGCATTGAGAATATTCTGGAATCCTACAAGACCCTAAAAGACCTTCTAAATCATCAAAGAAAGATTATATTGTGCCGACTTGTTCAATGTTACCTGCAATTTAATCGTAACGCAACTTTATGGTAATTTTAATAATAACAGGGAGCGTCTCTTGAAGGCGTATCATGTGTTGAGTACATTGCTAGTCGATTCCCAAAGGTTATCTCATTTAATTCTCACCACCTCTCCTCCAGGCAGGGACCCATGTTATCTCTCTTTACAGATGAAGAGATAGAGACTTGGAGAGCCCACTGTCGCCTGCTAAGCAGTCTTGTTGTGCCTAGGCTGTGGACATTTGAGAGCAAAGGTTGCTGCATTCCAGGGACCTTTGTGTTTTTCACAAGTCTCTGTAGAGAGCAGAAAACTTGCCACAAGGGTAGCGGGTCATAATGGCAGGACCTGGTGGGGAATAGTTCTCTGGGATTTTCAAACAAGGAGTCTTTTCTAAATGTGGCAAGAACACTGGGCCAGGAGGAAGGGGTGTGCGTTTCAAAGTAGGCACAACCATTAGTTAGCTAAATGAACTTGGGCAAGTGACATAACTTCCCGAACATCAGTTTCTCCATCTGTAAACAAAACAGCAATACCTTCTTTATCAAAGTGGTATGCGAGTAAATGAATACAAACCTTAGAATTTTCCTGAGATTGAGTGAGACAATTCACGTAAAGTACTGAAATGCCTGACACCCAGCTCGTATTCTATAATGCCATGATTATTGTTGTTGTTATTATTAAATACAAAGAAATGCAAGGCCTTAACCATTTATTCATGAACCTACAAAAGAGGCCAAGTTTTTAGGATGTAAAAATAAATGTACACAACAAATGAATAATTATTGCTATATATTTACTGATTAAGGGAAAATGATATCCTAGATTTTTTTTCTTAACCTAGAAAACCTAGATTTTCTCTTAATACCAAGATGTTGGGTTTTCGATATAAAAAAATAAATAAGGACACAAAAAAGAATATCTTCTTAGCAATTATAAGATGTATTTTGACACGTAAAAAAAAAAGCAAGCTGATGTAAGGTCTGGGGGCTGGGCAGACAAGGGACCTTCAAGATTCCACCTGCTGAACCAAAAAAAACAGCCCAAGGCCAAACTGCAGCCCTGATAAAACTGGCGCAGTAAAAACACCCTCCTTAATGGCCATCTGGAACTTCTCAGGATGGCCAAGGTGCAGTTGTACAAACTCCCCGCTTGAACTTAAATCAACCCCCCTTCCCCACAACCATCTACTGCAGGCAAATCTGATTGGCCCAATAGCAGCTTTACCAGGCATGTGTGTCTGTGACTCACACAGCCTGCGTTTGTCCCCGAACCATGTGACTTCACCCAAGGGCTATCAATAAACTCGATCTTTTGATTTTACCCTGCTTGTCTTGGTCAGCTTATTGGTTTTGGGTCGGATTAAATCTTACATCTGGAAATAACCTAAAATTTCCAACTTAGTTGAGTGGTTGAACAGGTCAGAGTAAATCTGTATGAGGGAATATTATACAACCATTAATTGTGATGGCCACATGTAAACATGGAAAATGCTGAAGATCTGATGTTTAAATAGCATATACCTTAGCTATAAGAAATAAATACAGCACATTTGGAAATTAATACACAAAAATGAAAACAACTATGCTTGAGAAAAGTGGTTACAAACTTATTTGGTTAAATATACCTTTAATCTTGTTATATTACTTTTTAACTTTTCCAAAACACTATGTGGGCACAGGGTCAGGGTTCTTCAGGATCACCTAATAAATACCTACTCAATTCCATTCAAGACACCAAGCTCAGTCAATAGAGGCTCCTATGACCCAGTTACATGCCCATCTGAATGGATGGAGGTCTTCATAATGGAGCATAGAGTTCTAAGGCACTGATAGATTGATGGTTCTCTTTTGAAATTGTGTATTTGGTTTGCTAACTTTGTGCTATAAGGAAGCAAAATCACTGTGATTTATTCTACTTTTTCTAGGCTTGGGTGCCTTGAATTAGTGTGTGTATATATATATATATATATATATATATATATATATATATATCCATATCCTATACTAGAGGCCCAATGCACGGCATTCGTGCACTGGAGGGGAGGGGTTGGGGGTCCCTCAGCCTGACCTGCACCCTCTCCAATCTGGGAGCCCTCAGGGGGGCCCTCTCCAATCTGGGAATTTCTGTCTGTCTTTGTAATCATATGAGCGAATTGTCTCCAACTCAGTTTGGTTTGTTGCTCACAAAATAATAGAGGCTTTTTTTTTTCTTTGCTTCATTGGTGGAGTTTTCCTGGAAGTTTTAGGATATCTTCCCTTTAATTTTTCCTAGACACTCTGATTTTACTTATGTTTCTCACCTTTGTTTTCCCTCCATCCCCAACTGCAACAGTAACTTGCTCCAGGCTCACTTTGCTCTAGTGTCTGGGAGATCTGTCTGCCTCCAGAAATATGATTCCCAGCATTCCTGGTGCTCCCCGCACTCTGAGTTTCCATTTCCAGGCCTGGGGCTGCCACCAAAACTACTATTCCCAGAATTCCTGGCGCTCCCCACGATCTTGGTTTTCTATTCCTGCTCTGTCTCTGTCCCATGGCCACCGACTCTGCCAAGTTCTCCAAGCCATCAGCTCTCCCTCTCTGCTCTCCATCTGGCAGCTTGGGGAGCCAATTTCCCCAAGCTGCTCCACTCTCTGTCGGTTCTCCAGCTCTGCTTTCTACCGGCACCTATGTATGCAAATTAACCCGCCATCTTTGTTGGGTTACTTTGCATACTCACTCCTGATTGGATGGTGAGTGTAGTAGAGGGACAGTCAATTTACATGTTTCTCTTTTATTATATAGGATACTAAAAGGGTAATATGCAAATCAACTGAACAGCAAAACAACCTGTCTCTATGATGCGCACTGACCACCCAGGGGTAGATGCTCAATGCAAGAGCTGCCCCCTGGTGGTCGGTGTGCTCCTTCAGGGGGGAGCGCCATTCACCCAGAAGCCAGGTTCATGGCTGGCAAGCACAGTGGCAGTGGCAGGAGCCTCTCCTGCCTCTGCGGCAGCGCTAAAGATATCCAACTGCCGGCTTAGGCCTGCTCCACACAGAGAGCGGCCTAAGCCGTCAGTTGAACATCTCCCGAGGGCTCCTGGACTGCTGAAGGGCACAGGCTGGGCTGAGGGGACCCTCCCCTTGAGTGCACAAATGTCGTGCACTGGGGCTCTAGTATGAAATATAACAGTATACCTCAAAAGGCTAGGACTATACTGGTGAACAGGTGCTTAATAATGTTTAACAAAGTACACCAATGTACAAATGCAGGTGAAACTGGTAAAACTTCCCTTAACCAGGGCTGAAGTACAAACATTATATAGTAGCTTAGGGCCAGTTCCGTTTCCCTTTTCTCCTTTTTCTTGTAAGTGGAAAATCTGTGACGCCAAGACCTCTACAGCTTATGCCACCCACCCAGGGAAACAGAGGCGCAGAGGAGGCCTGCCAGGGAAACCCAAAAGTAAACTGGCTTAGCTCTCTATACAGAGACGCAGTTGGACAAAGATCTCTCGAAAAGCAGCGCACCTGTAACATCACTGCCACCAAGCCAATCTCCCGGGAATGAGGGAGGGAAGATTTACCCTTTAAAAATGGAAATAGAAAGAAAGCACTGCAAGGACTAGCACCACAGCAAATGTCCACCTGGTCTCCCTCCACTGTCTTAGGCAAGTGTGTCCAGGAAGACTTTTCCCCTACAAGTGTGCCTTCTTTGACTAAAGCCTTTATTCCTACTGAAGAAGTACCTCCGACTGGTGGGGGGGTGAGGGGTGGCGCGAGGGGAGCGTGGTTTGGAGAATAAGCTAGTGTGTGGATCCATTAAACATTAACAGGCATCGAGTACTTGAGTGAGTGAGTTTACTGAAAACTTTTGGAGAATTAGATTTCGTTACCTGGTGGGAGGAAGAGAATGAGATCTGTACCAAGCCACCACAAACAAAATGAGCTTTGTGCCCCATTTTTACTGTGACCATCATGTAACATTCTGCTTTTCCTAAAATCACCTGCATGTCTATGCTGATCTTTAAAAGGTGACTACAGCTTTTCAGCATTTGTTGACTCCATGACGTTGTTTCAAAGCTCAACCCCAACCAGTTAAATCACTGGTTCTAAATTAGATAGGTAGGAAAAAAGATGACCTTTATAGTGGATCCTTAAGTCTACACTGAATGATGTCTCCATCTAAAACCAATATCCACATAAGACGCAAGAGAATCTCAAAACAGTTCCAATTCCCATAAACAGCCCTGTTTTTAATCTGTTGCCTACAATATACCAATGAGAAAAATCATGGTATCGTGTCATAAACTGCTATGCAAATGATGCTATTTGTAAGTATTAACATAATTTAGTGCTTACAGTCATAATCTCATTTCTAATAATTCTCTCAGAATGGAGTCTTTCTCTGGACTCTTAGCCTGCAGGATAGTCTTTCATCAAGAAGCTGAAATTTTTAATAACCTGCCAGCATATGTTTTGTATGTGCCGGGCTAGGCTTGATGACACAACATCTTCATTATGAAAAGAAACAGGTCCACAAACTGTAATAGGACATTAAAACATGCCTGTGCTCATAAAGTAATGCTTTGATGTCTAAATGTGCACCATTATGATGGTCTTCTGGAACAAAGGATAATTCTGATCCTAGATCCTCAGTAGCTACACTCAATGGAGATTGCAGTTCACTTCTACTCTGGGTACATTTTCACTTTGAAGGCAAAAGAATGTCAATAGTTTCCTTCTCCTCCTCTTACCCCCCACCCCCCCAAAGATAAAGCTCTTCAGAGTTGCTTTATTTTTTATTTTTGGCTTCTAACCAAAATGACCGTGGCTAAGCACAGGTTTCAAGATTAAAAAGATTCCTGAATAATTATTTTTTCCTTATTAAGTTAAAAAAATTTCAGTAGATTATTAATTATTCAAGAATTTCACATTTAATAACATTCATGAGAATGCCAAAAGTGTTTGGTGACAATTTAAAATGGTATAGTTTAAAATAATTGAAAGTAAATAATGTATAGTTAGGCTTCCAAGTGCAATTCAGCCAGTATCAATATTTTAGATATTTTTTAAAGCTAAAGTCAAATATTTTGAATTTATCATTTTAAATTTAAATTCAGGAGAATTAAAAATAAATATTGGGTTGAAATATTAAGACCAGTTCACTAACATTTCAATTTTTTTAAATGAAAACGTCATATTTTCATCATTGACTCTCCACAGTTTTGCTTTAAAAAGAAAACACTATACAATATGAAGTAAAATCCAGTTCAAAGAGAACCCTCTATGGGCCGCAAAATTAAATACATTTTCCTTGCTTTATTTTTTTCCTAGGAGAGTAATTCACTTTGGTATCCTTTAAATAATATGTAAAAAGCTGGCCATGACAGGTACTGCATTTAGTCCATTCTCTGATGGAGGGGAAGAAAAGCCCAGGATAGATCATGGGGAGAACAGACACATTTGTCAAAGGGAACTCTCTCTTCTGACTGTTCTCTAGATTTATTCGTTGTTTCACTTTCATAAGAATAATGCGGTTCTCTCTCGAGTGCCCCTCCCTTCCTATCACTTGTGTTTTGATTCATAGACTTCTGTAGTGGGATGCTCAGAGGAGATGCAAATCACTGCACAGCCCACTGTTAAGTACGTCAGTAGGGAAGGAATCGGTGAAGGGAATTTACGTCTGAATTTTCCTCATCAGTTATGCTGTCACGAGGAGGTCAGCCAAGACAGAGATTTGGGATTAAGCCAGGCTAGTCTAGACTCTAAATGCAAAGTGAGGCGGCATTTAGCATGGTGGGTTTCACTTATATAGTAAGCCATATAAAACAACTTCAATTATTAAGCAAGTTTGGAACTGACTAAGAAGTTGTACAATTCATCCTTCCACCAACATACATGGAACATTCTCTACACAACCACTTAAATGCTAAGATTTCTTGCCTATTGTTCAGTTTTGGCCTGGAGATTTTCTGGCTAGGATGTACTATTTTCTCAACCTCTCACAGAGACCAGCAGTAACACAAATTTCCTTGAATTGACTTCAGAAATATATGACTGCTGATAGAATGCTATTATACATTAGCTTCCAGGTGACAACCATTTACTAATAGAATTCCTCTCTCATAATAAAATGCGGGTAGCTTATTAATGTCGGTTGTTAGAAGCATGTGATCAGACGCACTTAGAGCGAATGATGAGACTTGTAATGTTACCTGAATATGAATTTTTTTTAAAAAATTACTTCCTAATTATCATAATCCATTTGAAGACATGAACAAAGACTTTTAGGGCCCAATGACAGGACATTTAAGATAACCTAATCAACCCCATTGCCTCAGAGAGGTAAAATGATTTGCACAAGGTCTCACTGCTGGCAGGTGACACCGCTGAGCCTTGAAGAAGGTGCCTTCCCCTCTTTGCTGAACCTTTTGCTTCATCTCCTAACAATCCACAGGCACTGTGGATTGATGTCACCACTGAATACTCACATGTGCCCACTTCTTGCTCCAGTCTTCGCGGCTGAATTTGTTATACTCCTTTAGGAGCCAGTCATGGCACTTGAGGTGGGAAAGAATGTCACAAAACGCAGTCCCATTTCCTCCAAACTCATAATCCATTTTAAAGAGCCAGCGGTGGATTTCCAGGTGATCAACGACCAGCTGAGTCAGCCGTTCTATCATCTGTAGGGATGAAGACACAGCAATGTTTAATGTAGCTGGTTTCCTGGCTTCCTTTTTACTGTATTAACTCAGTTGTACTTTTCACATGTCTTCATTTCAAATGGTCTGTTTATTAGGTTATCCTCTAGTTATGAAGACAGACTGAAAGAAGTTTTACATGATGTAGAGATGATGTGAAGAAAGCACTAGCCAATGGGACTAAAGGCATGGTGAAAAGCATAGTCCTATTTATGAGAAACTGAGATGATCATTTGCCTGCTTTTCAAGGTAAAATAAAGAATTGACTTTTGGTACTGTTTTCTTTCCTTTTCAGAGAATTATGTGTTTACTTATTGATTCTGTAAATGATTTTTAAAAATAGTTTCAAGACTGTAAAGATTTATATACTTGAAAACTTTATTTGGTGCTTTGTTGAGCTTTTAAATGTTATAACCTATAAAACATTTAAAATTTTCCTCATTCACATACATGACATGCATTTGTTCGGCTGATCAATTGGCCAAGTGCCTTATATCATATGTATTATATGACCACAAGCGATAAAGGACGTTCATGGAAGCAATGTTCCTGGAATACACACCTATCCTATTTACAACGGTATTCCCTCAGGAACTGGGCTCCATCACATGCAAGTTTAAGGGGTAAAAGTTCAAGCTCTAATATCATGGTGATAATAATGACACTATCTAACACTGCTGAACTCTCAGCAGGAGCCACGCCTTTGACTAAGCTCTCTACATGAGTTTATTTTTAAATTGAATACTCACAAGACCTATGAGTCAGGCACCATGTTTGGTTTCATGTCATATATAAATAACTGAGAGCCAGCAAATTTGAACAACAGGCCCACGATCACACAGCACCAAGTGGCAGAGCAGAGACTCTGCCCAGGTTGCCCTGACTCTAACACCTAAGCTCATTCTCTCTGCACTGGGCTGCCCAGCTCAACCTGCAGAGAGGTGGAGGAGAGGTGGATGGAAGGAGAAGTTAAAAGAAGCAACTTTCCTTCCCACCAATAAGCCATTTGGGATAAGTTTGAGTCAGACAAAAGTCTAAAGCAATATTATTTAATTATAAGTCATACTGTTCCAGTAGAGCCTTGGAGAAAAAGAACTCACCAAATCACAAAATTATGTGTGTGTGTGTGTGTGTGTGTTTTGTCTTCTTATCAGACTTTCCAGTGTACTATTATACTTCCCTGAAAGAAGCAAAGCATTACTAAGCATTTGCTCTGATGAGCCTAACACTGCTATGGTCACTTATACTTAAGGAAGTCTCTGCAACATTCTGTTTTTATTTATTGATGAGAGAGAGAGAGAGAGAGAGAGAGAGAGAGAGAGAGAGAGAGAGATATCAATTTGTTGTTCCATTTATTTATGTATTCACCAGAGGCCCGATGCACAAAATTCATGCAGGAGTAGGCCTTCTTTCCCCCAGCTGTTGGAGCACCAGCTTCCTTCTGGCAGCCTGAGACCCAGGCTTCCTTCTGGCCCCCACTTCATCCGGAAGGATGTCTGGAATGATTACCAGTCTAATTAGCATATTATGCTTTTATTATTATAGACTAGAGGCCCACTGCACAAAAATTTGTGCACTTGGTGGGGGCGTCCCTCAGCCCAGCCTGGCCTGTGCCCTCTCGCAGTCTGGGACCTCTCAGGAGATGTTCCCTGGCTGGCTTAGGCCTGCTCCTCAGGGGATTGGCCTAAGCTAGCAGTCAGACATCCCTCTGGCAGCCCAGGAGCCCTCGGGGGATGTCCACTTGCCAGCAGGGAATAGGCCTAAACTGCAGTCAGACATCCTTAGTGATGCTGAGGAGGTGGGAGAGGCTCCTGCCACCACCGCTGTGCTGGCAGTTGTCAGCCTGGCTTATGGCTGAGCAGAGCTCCACCTGTGGGAGCTCACTGACCACCAGGGGTAGCTCCTGCATTGAGCATCTGCCCCCTGGTGGTCAGTGTGTGTCATAGTGACCAGTCATTCCCAGTGGTTCTGCTGTTAGGGTCAATTTGCATATTACCCTTTTATTATATAGGGTTGGTTGTTTCTTGTATGTGCCTCAACTGGGAAGCAAACTGACAGCCTCAGTGTATTGGGATGACACTCTAACCCATCTGAGCTGCCCAGCGAGGCTGCAACACTCCTATTCTCTTCTATTTGGATGACAGTTTTGGTCACCAAATGGAATGTTTTTCAGCTAAAGCGCGTGAAAGGACTAAAGATTGTGGTTCTGCTGAAGTATGGAGCTGGAAGATTACAATTATTTTGATTAAAGGTACAATATGTTTTTTTGAGTTGTGTTTTTTCAGCTGCTCTTCTTAGGGATGCAACACTACCCAGCAGTGTGAAAGTGACATCAAAATGGCATTCTTGGGGTCCCCAGAAGCCCCATGCAATCATGAGGTATTCAAAAGGGTGGACATGGAATTGTCTTAGTTCCCTAGTGATCAGGTAGTGTGGATAACATGGGTATTTAAATTACAAGTGCCCTGGTAATTACAGGTAGCTATGAGCTTCGCCTATAAAGGTTTTTAAATGTGCCTTCCTCCAAAGTTACATCCCTTCTTTCTCTGGTATTGTGTTGAGAAGATAGATTCTATATTTCATCATATTTAGCTGTATTATGATTATACTTTGCAGAAGTAGAAATAGTGTTTGGCAAGTAATCTATAATAATAAAAGCATAATATGCTAATTAGACTGGATGTCCTTCTTGATGACCTTCTGGACGAAGCCTGGTGGCAGGGGCTGAGGCAGAGGCAGCCATGGCAGCAGTGGGGACGAGTCCCTTGCACACATTTTGTGCATCGGGCTTCTAGTATTTTATAAAATTGCTGGTGTGAGAAAAGGTGTTCTGGCATAGCATTTTTTTTGTTTTTTGTTTTTAATTTTGTTTTGTTGCTTAAAGTATTACAAAGAGTGTTAAATAATTCTCCATTTTATCCCCTTGACCTTCCCCCCTCCTCCCCTACCCCCTAGCATAGCATTTTTATTGTATATTTGGAAATATTGTGTATTCAGAGACTCAACTGCTAACAAAATTATCATCTGTTTCTTCCAAATCCTGTTATTTGTTGCTTCTGAGAATCCTATAAATGGGCGTCTGTTGATGGATCCCCTACAGTATGAAAAGGATCAATAATATTGTAAAGACTGCACCATGGGAAAGAATTATGTGCTCTCTTTAAGTGAAAATTGAACAGCGCTTTAAAATAGCGTCACTATTTTTGCTTATTTAACCAAAGCTGTCAATATTTCATGTGGAGCATATGCCAGAAAAAGAACTTGCATGGCTACTTTATGGATCAAAACAGGAAATGCTCACGGTGCTCACACTAGACTTAAAAACTAAATAAATTACTTAATCATAAACCAAATAACTTTACACTATTTCCAAACATTTATGATTCTTTGTTTGAGTTTATCTGTTCAAAAGATGTAATATAATTTTAAATTGCCATTCATTTTACACTGGTATAGAGCAGAAATAGAAAAATGACTACTGCTAAGATCCAACTGATAGGAATATTTATTAACCTAAATTAAGATGATCACAGCTTTCCTTCACCAGCTTTAAGTTTATGATGCACAGCGATAAAAGTCAGTGCTATCGATTCATCGCCAGCTGCGAATTCAAAACGCTGACACACTCAGATAGCTTAGGTAGGATAGGCAGTATCTGGAAAACATCTCAGTGGAGTACTTCAATTATTGATGACCTCAGACGTATGTTTTCCAACCAAGTAGAGTAGAACTCAGTTGTAAGTCTGTTTAAGGTAATGCAATTTGCATGTGCCATAGGTGAAGTGACATCCCTCAGATCTGATGTGTCTACAAGGAAGTTTTAAGTCCTACTTCTGAACACCAGCACTAGGGGAAGGTTTTCCTGCATTGAATGTGCCTGCATCTTTAACCACATTTCATGGCAACGACTGCCTGAGTTCTCAATCAGTGAGGATGAGAGCAAAACACAGTACAACTATTGCACATACATTTTAGGGTTTTGGAAATTATTTAATGTAATGTACACTCCTCCCTTTATGGCTCCTTCCTGAGGGACCAACGGATTTTTGTACCAGCGAAGGATGTCTGCAGCCCTCTGCCACAGGCCCTCTGCCCCCTGCCTTGGCGGAAAGGCGCCCCTTGTGGAGCTTTCCAAATCGGCTCCTTTTAGCTAAAATGGCCTTTCCCCTTTCTCAGGGACCTGCTCAGTGGCTGGCTAGCTAATACGATGATGAACTCACTAATCCCTATCGAGGCACTAAATATTGATAGCGTATCGGTGCATTAACAGGGTCTTCAGTGTCTTAATCCAAATGAGTAAATATTTTTCAAGGACAATACTTTGAAACATGAAGTCCTAAAGTAGATCTAACAGATCAAGTCAAGTATTCCACATAATCTTCACTGGGCGGGGCTGGCTCCAGACGGCCTGAGGTCCCTGAAACGTCAAGAGGATGTAAATATATTTGAACAGAGCCTCTCTTTTCCACCCCACATACCTGCTGGTGACTAAAGATGTCAGATATCCCGGGAGGGTATGGCACATTGGCGTAGGCAAACATCTGTTTACTTCCAGACTTGGTGCTATACAGATGTGCTATTTCGGGCTCCGGGCCCAGGATGGGCACGTCTAACATGTCTGCCACGGCCAGGTCGTCTTTGTGGAGGAACCCGCTGACAATGTAGGCATCTCTTCCGCTGATGAGGTTTTTTATTCTTTTGATCGCCTTGGGACTGTACTTCAGGTGAGTCGCCAGGCACATGTGTTGCTTCTGGGGGAAGAGCATATCATTCTTGTTAAAAGGTGTTCTTTTTTCCAGTCCGTGCACCTAATTTATAATGTTGCACACCATAAATGCATTATTAATAGCAGGCTGGGTTATGACCTATCCTGTTGTTTAGCAGTTTAAATTGATAAAAGCTGTTGGGGTGAGGCTCTCTAATCGCTCACATCTTTAGTGTGTGGAAATAGGCTCACTGGGAATAGAACTAATTACTACACATCTGTATTTATTTGATCCACGTGGAATTATCCTTCTGTCAGAAGGAAAAGAGGCTGGCGGCCTTTGGATAATGGTGATTCATCTCTGCAGCACTTCTGGCCTGGTTTAACGCTAACGCGCCTGGAAAATCAATACCAAAAACGAAGAAAAACGCCCCATAGGATTCTTCTGGGTCCTGGACTCCTAATCTGGCAACTCTCTACATGATTTGGTAGGAAAAAGGCATTTGGCTTGATACTTCTTTTCCGAAGCTCTGCCACAAAGTCTGTTTCAGAGACTATGTACCTTTTATAATGATTGTCCTGGTTCTCGGCCAATCACTTTGGAGAGGATTCATGAATGAAAAAAGTATTTGAAAATTTCAGCAAGACTGAAGCTTTCATTTTAGTTTTGACTGTTTAGACCCAGCTCAGCAATACATGTGCCTGTCTCATTCAATTAAATAAATAATTCTGGCATGTCTAATAGGGGCTGAGGACAGAGCCAGATGGTCATCACACACCCAACGAATACAACCATGTTTCTGCATTCAAGGAGTGGGGGTACAAATGAGCACCGTTAATGCATAACTAATCAAGGCAGAGAACCGCCGCAAAGAGCTGCCGATGGCCCGGAGGCATGGAGAAGGAAGGCAGAGGACACGTGCTGATGGGGAGAGCTGAAAAGGCATTCAATGACTCATTCTCCTGGGGCCTCCGTCTCTTCACCTGTAAAATGAGTATAATACTAGTACTCATCTCATAGGGGTGCTGTAAGGTCTGAATGAGACAATGCATGTAAAGCACTTAGCACAGTAGTTTGGACACAATAAGCACGTAATGAATGGTAGCTCCTACTATGATTATGAAAGAGGTTGGGGTGGAGGTGACTTTTGAAGGATGGGCGGGATTTTATCAGGTGAGGATAGGTGTGGGAAGGACACTAACCAAGGATGAACTATGAGAAGCCAAGATCGTGCTCACTTCCTCTAGAGAAGGGCTGCGAGTAGGAATCAGACAGTTCTAGCTTTGAATCTGTCTCTATCATTTATAAGCTACTTGACCTTGAGCAAGTTTGTAAGCTACCTGAACATGAGCCTCAGTTTTGCCATCTGTTAAGTGGGAGTAAAAATACCCACTTGCTGGGTTGCTCTAAGGATAGAACAAGATCATGAAAGTAAACACTTATTATAATGCATGACATTGAGTTGCTATTCTATAAATGATAGTACTTATTATTACAGAGAAAAATCTCTTTTTAAAGTCATTAAAATGTCATGCATAAAATATAATGCAAGTTGCCAGAGTGTTAGGGAGTTCAAGGGATTTTGTAGACTAGCACCTACTCCCCCAACTCTAGTCAAAATTATCTACTCAACACGGCATGAAGATATGGAGAAACGCTGAGCAACTATTTCTGGGAATATCAAACTGTTCGGGGTGTAGTAACTGCTGAGTATGGGAGAAAGAGACCAAGGAGAGCCCTGGGATTTCAGCCTTGCCTGGATTTCTAACTTGCAAGGTGAATTAGAACCCCCCCAATCTGCAAATGAAAGGTTGGACTAGACTTCTCTAGAGTCCTTCCAGCTCTGCAATAACTTTTTCTTTAAAACCAGAGCTCTTCTGGACTTGTTGCTTAATGGGTACAGAATTTCTGCTTGGGATGCTGCAAAAGTTTTGAAAATGGATAATGCAATGATTGCCCAACAATGTGAATGTGCTGAATGCCACGGAAATGTATACTTAAAATTGTTAAAATGGCAAATTTTATGTTATGTATATTTTACTCCCTCCCACTTCCCCCCCAAAAAGGAACAAAACAAAACAAAACAAAACAAAAAAACAACAAACAAACCCAAAAAACCCAGAGCTCTTTTGAGAAGAGGATTTATTTACTCCTGTGGGCCTTCCTCCAGATTAGGTGCTCTAGTCTGTGTTCCTCAGATCTGTGCAACATGCCTTGTCTACCGTAACTGAAGTCCATTTTCACAGCCTACTTCTAAGAGTGCAGTTCTAGGAAACCCAATGCTCCATTAGACAATGGCTGGTATCAGAACCTCATGAGTTTGTGTTTCCCATCTGGTTGATGCCTGTCCTCCCCCTTGTTTATTTCATTCCTTTCCTTTCCCCACAAATAATATCCACGGGGAAATGTGAAAATATGAAATGTGTGGGGGAGCTGGTGACCGAGTCACAGTGTACATGTGGGCTTTGCAGGGTCCCTGAGGAGAGTGCTTCAGGGTGGCAGTCCTCTCATGCCAAGTTCACAAGGTCAAAGCACTTTGACATGTATGTTCGCATCTGATCCATACCACACCATGCCAATTAGAATCCCCTCTTTCAGAGATGAGGAAACTGAGGCTCAAATGATTTGCCCAAAGTCACACAGCTGGTAAACAGCAGAGGTAGGATTTAAACCCAGGTATTAGCACAGATTTTAGCCACGGCAGCCAAATCTCTCCCATTTCACAGATTGAGAAGTGAGAGTCTGGTGAGTTTATGAGGTGTGGTGAGGGGAAGTCAGATGCAGTAACAGAAAGTACCATTAAACTTCTGAGCACTGCTCCAGCCAGGATGCATTTCTGTCTCCTCTCGGTTTGCTTATTTTCATTGGCAAGTACTCTACCTGACCTGTGTCACAGTCATCTGTGGCATACCTTATTCTTCAGGCAAGATGGTGCCCTAATATTGTGTTCAATACGTGTTTAATAAAGATTTGAATGAGTGGCAGAGTACACATTATTGACGACAGGTCTTGTATGACCATTAGATCCAGGCTGTGAATTAACGCAGCTTGAAAAATAGAAAATATTCCGAATTCCATAGCATTATAATTGCATTTAATTTATCACCACTGACTTTTTTTTAACCTGAGACAAAAGGTGTTTGTTGAGATATCTTCATAAACATTAAAATGACTTTATAATAGCACTTTGTACCCATTATAAATCCAAACATTGTACAGTAACTTGGAGAGATGTACAAAGAGATTTTTGGCACACTTTTAAAAAATGTCCTCAAAGCCATCTATCTGAATGAAAATCAGCACTGATACAATCTCTCCAACCCATTAAAAAGAAATAAAGCAATAACTAAACATGAGCAGGAACTGATTTGAAAGTGAGAGCTTATTTTTGTTTGTACTCTAAAATGTTGATTGCCTATGAGTGATTACTCAAATAATTTAAACTTAAGCTATGAGAAGTATTAAAATTTACTTAAAATATTTCCCACTTGTTTCTACCCACAACAATGCAAACCTGAATTTGGAATGGAACTCAGTGCACCTGTGAACACTCACTGCCTCTTTCCTGCTTGAAAACTGGGGTGGGCTGGCTGACAAGGGTGCACGTCTCAGGTCATAGGATTACAGAGCCGAGAAGGACTTAGAAATGATCCACTCACCACCTCATTTTACAGATGAAGAACAAAGAACAGAGAGGCAAAGGGCTTGCCCGAGGCCACAAGGTCCTCCAGGAGTAAAGCTGTCATTCCCGTTCATGACAGTGCTCTGGGGTCAGACAGCTTGAGGCCTGGACTCTGGCCCCACTAGTAACTTTGGATGAGAAAAATGAGTCTTTGCTTCTTCGCCCACAGAGGAGATGGGTCATTTCTATCTCGCTGCATCGTTCTGAGGATCAAATGAGAACATGTCTCCACGCATTTGATATGTGTTAGCTCATGCACTTTCCTCCTCCCAGACTAGTGCCCCTGCCCCATTTCATGCCTCTTCGATGTCTATGGGCATTTGCTAGTAAGATGCGCAGAAACTCCTTATTAGCAGCCATCAGGAGAAAACCAGGAAATTACACGCTAAGGACAGTTTTTTCTTCCTTGCTTCCTAAGTCCCCATACCTCTGCCCTTGAGGCCAGGGACTGGCTGGGAAGCATGAGGCAGTCCCTGCATTGCTGTGGCTCTCGGCAGGTCCCTAAGAACGGTAGGGGTGATGGTTTGTCCCTGTCTTTTCTTTTGCTTGTCCTGCCCCGGATTTTGCCTTTCTCTTTCACAGCCCAGTGATGCCGATAAAGCAGAGATTTGGGGGGAACACTGAGGTATCCTGTTATGAAAATTTTAAATCTTCATCTTGGTAGAAGAGAGCAAACTATGATGACAATTCACTGAGGATTTCAGCAAAGCAGAAGTATTATAGCAACCCTCCCCCACCCTAGCAGGCCTTTTTTGGGGAAATGGACAAAATTATGGCGCGTCCAAAGGGGTTAAGGGGTAGGAAGTAACTCAACACATACATGCTCCCTACGTAAAGCTGGCAAGCAGTGTCTCTGGCAATAGGCAGAGAGTTGACTTTGGTGTATCCCACTTTTGAATGGAAAAAGCTATCTGTATTAGCAAATTCAGACTCTTGATTCACACACACACAAAGGTCTCCTCAAAATTGCATAGTCCATTGGGTATTAAAATGTTATTTGTTTAACAAGGAAAGTTTAAGTTATTGTCAGAATTCAGCAAAGTTCATTTCAAGCCATCTCATGCGCTGCTTTGTTTTTGACCACTGCCCTTGGGATTCCGTGCATTTCCCAAAAGCTCTTGTCTACGGATGGAATTCCAGGCAGAATTCTTTCCTTTCGTTAAAAATCAGAACAAGCTAAACACACACACACACACACTAACACACACACACACACACACACACACACACACACACACCTCTGACCTTGTTCATTATGAACCATGGGATATGGTAAATAAGACCAAATTCCCCTGAGTAGGGGGTGAACCAAAACCATGGATCTGAAGGAATAGTGGCGTGGAAGTCAGAAGACAGGGCCCTGATCTAGATTCTGCCCTGAACCAGCTTTGTTGACCATGGGCAGGCCCAGCCTTTTCCTGCCTTGGAGTCCTCCACACAAAATGAGAAGAAAAAAAAAACACCATAGATGTTATAAATTCACCTACTTGGTGGTACTGCCCAATCACCTCAATTAGGCTTCAGCTACAGAGAAACTGGAAGTGTTGCTCAGCCTCTGGTAAGTCTGAAAGTTAAACTGGGATATTTATTCCCTACAGTCCAACTGGTTGTCTAATCAGTAAAGCTGTTAAACTTGCAATAATATTTCACTGATGTGTACCAGAGCGTTGCAAGTTATAAAATTTCCAATTTAATTTTACTGCATCCCTGAAGCCGTGGTAATTAGACGACAAACTCACAGTGAAGATCTTTATAGCTTCAGGGGTGATAATTTTGAACCTGTCCTGCAGGTCAGTTCTGTCCTCAACGTTCCCCGATTTGACAGCTGCCTGTAGACTCAGGATTTTATTGTAATACAGAAGTAAATCTTCATTCATTTGATGGGAGCAGATGTAGATGACGCTCACATTGGCATCTAGAAACAACAGGCACGGTGTTAATTACTGGTATAAAGGTAAAACGACATTATGAACTCTGGCATTGGAGGGATGTGGCACAGTTTAAAATAAAGAGTATATCCAAAGCCACACGGAAGTTAATTTAGATAGATTTTGTACAGATCTTAGCCGTAACTGGCTTTGGGGCACTTTAACATTCCTCTAAAGAATAGATATATAACACTATCCCCCAAAAATGGACACAATGATTCTTTCAGTAGGAAGGTTGTGAGGTACCATGGAAGTCTACTTTCAAATAATGCCGAGACTCAGCCCCAGAACTCCCATTAGCATCGATGGGAATTGCATACTGCTTTAAAAATGTATCCCATTAGCCTCAGTAAATTATGAAACAGAGCTATTAACTTTAAAATGCTGATGAAATGGCAATTTCTTATTCTGCCTGAACTTGGCAAGGCCAATTCAGGAACCTTCCTCTCCAAATAAATCGTAAGATTATGACCACAGCAATGATTATTTCAAGAACCCAACCTTTCCCCTGCTCTGTTCCCAAAGAGGAGTAGGTTAATTACTGTGTTTAGGACATCTAGTGACTGTTGGTTTAAAGGAAACACTGTCTTCATTCAACTGTTCTCCTTCTTAAGATGTGCTTATGTACTTAGAAAGAAATCCTAATTAAATATCCCACCCAAATGGAAGAGTCAGATGAGATTACCCATTCCAGGCTGCAAAATATTTTAAGGAGTATGGACAGTAAATCAGCAGCCAGTAAAGTCATTAATTAATTAATTAATTAATTAATCAAAACTGACCAGTAGGAGCAAAGCACTTGACAAGACATGGAGGAAAATCCAGGAAGCAAAGCAATGGAGATGCTGCCCATGAGAGGCAAGCCTTTCACCCACACGAACAGCTGTAAAGCCTGGTGGAGAGCAGTGGGCGCCAGGAAGTGCGCCCACCCGGTGCTGGGGGAAGTTCAGAGGAGGGAGCTCTGTAAATGTTTCCTCGGTGAGGGAGGCCTGAGAGGGGATTTGAAGACGCCTCTGTTCGGTTTGGCAGAGTGTACAGAGCATAGACTGATTAAATTCTGGCTCAGCTGCTCAGGGACCCGGGGTACATTATTCAACCTTGGTAAGCATTGGTTTCTTCCTCTGTAAAATGGGGGATAAAATCACCGGGGCACAGTTTTCGAGAGCATTAAATGAAAGAATACATGATATCCATAGTTATATACAGGGTGGGCAAAAGTAGGTTTACAGTTGCTTGCATGGAAGAAGGCGTGCGGGTATAGCTTTATTAACTCTGTGTTTTGCATACCCACAAGTATGAACCTACTTTTGCCAAACCCTGTATATATATGGCACCCGGTGCCATATCTGTCACATAGTAGGTGCTCAACAGACAGAACAAATATCCTCCACAGCTTGCCCTCCCTAGGCCAGCCAACAGTTATTCCCCATGCCACCCTTCACACCTGTGCTCCTTTTAGTCAATGCCTCAAGATTTAGCACAATGCAATCACGTCCTCTGCTATTCTGCCTTATTGATCTTGTCTTTCCAAACTCCTAAAAGGTAACGTGCATACTCTTTCTTATATTCTCCCAGGTCCTGATACAGTATAGAGTGTGCAGGAGGCACTTACACAAGTACTTGTGGGTGGACTGAAGGGATCTGGGAGAATGGAGAGATTCAGGACCTGGAACATCTCACACAATCAGTGAGCTCAATGGCATCTGGGAGACATCTCCTGCTTCTGAGACAACTGTGGCTAGACGAAGAATCTTCTGTACCAACCCGGTGCTGGGCCCACCGTAGGTGCTCCATAAATGTAGCTACGTGAGGGGCTCTGTTTATTTAGGAACCAAAATGCTATAAACCTCAAAATATACTAAGTTAGGAGACAGTGGTTAAATCGCTGAATGATCAAACTAGTTGTTCCAAATCTTGTGTTTTTACAAAGAGACTAGTGCCTCACCAAACCAATGGTTTTAAAATCCACTAATATTTTTTGTAAGTATTGAAAACAAAACACAAAAACAAATAAAAGTAACTTAAAGACTCCATAACAGAAAATGAAATTTTTCTTGAGAAGAAATTTCTAGGTTATATGTGATAGCAAATCATGTTGCTAATTTCACCTTTCCTATTTATTTCTGGCAAAGGAATACATATCACTAACACTAATATCCAGTATTAGTGTGGCTTGACTGTGAATCTATAAACATTCAAAATTGACAGGTAAATTTTGAAAGGAATTAATATGAAAATGAAGATTGCTTTGATTGCTAAGCAATAGTCAATATCAATCACTCTCTTGCTTAACCCATCTAGGAATTGAAAATATTAGCCATTGTGTCTCCACCTGACATCCTGACTTCATGGCCAATATGTGAATGACAAGTCTTACCAACACGATCAATCAGATTATCTTTATTTTCCCCTGAATAAACAGAAAAAAATCAATACCCTTTACCAGGAATTAATGGAATTAAACAAAAGATACTCATGTAAATTACAGCGTAGGGAATATAGTCAGTAATATGTATGGTGTCAGATGAGTACTAGAATTAGCAGAGTGATCGCTTCATAAGGTATATAAATATCTAATCACTGAGTGGTACACCTGAAACTAATATAACATAAAAATAAAATTTAAAAGATAGTCATTTATTCTTCCACAAGATTACTGCTAATTTTCTTCGTTTCTTATTTCACAATCAAGTACCGTGTCTAACCACTCCGCTTGAGAGGTGTTAGGATTGCCTCGCTGTATCATGAAGATAGCGTAGCAAGAGCAATATTGCCCATTGCAGGTAGACCTACACGGAATTATTGAATTATTTAAAATAGAAGCTTAATACTTTCAAGTCTTTTCTAATAAAGAGAGAATCTCTTGAAAAGAAATTCTTTGGCGATGGTTTGTGCTATATAAAAAGCTAAGAAAGAAATTAATCCAAATAAATTAGAGCAAAGTCTGCCCTCTGCTGCACTTCAGTGGCTTCCACCCGGTCAGGCTTTCAGTTGAAATAGCTCCGCACCAGCAAATCAATCTCAAGTCATTAAATTTATTTTTGTAAGGCTGAAGAACAATATTAGTGCCTAGATAATAGATTAACGCAATTACGCTATTATTATTTTAGGACACTGTAAATTTCTAGTACTGATGTATTTTTGTTACTAAGTGGCATTTATAAAATAATAATGATGCTGAAATATATGGGAAGCATGTAGAGTATGTCATTCCAGGGAGCCAGCTGAGTTGGTCATTGATAATTTAAAATCCTTCTTTGTTTTGCTTAAATAAGGGCCAAAGCAATTATATTTTTAACAAAACGAAGAAGTTTTTATTTGGTAACTAATAAAAACCTAGTTTTTATTTAACTGAATTTTGACTAGTACATCCCAAACTGGTTCACTGTTATTGCTTAGCCTTTGCAGCCTTCATTCTTTAAGCCTCGCCAGGACCCTAGCGTCAAATGGTATCAGATTCTTGTGCCCTCTCTGCTGGCTCCAGGTGGTGTCTGATTTAGAATGGACTAAATCAGTATTGAAGTTGACTTTTACAAAGGTGTGTCTATCACTCAAGGTTTTCATTTAAGAATTTCCTCTCTTAGGCATCCCCTGTTTTCTAATAACTAGATGCTATATATTTGACAAAATCTTTTAAAAATCGGTCCTCATTTCCCTCTTATTCTTACAATGAAGACGCAATGCTTTTAATTTCTGATACCACCTTCCACTCATTCTTCCCCAGCTAATATAATAGACAATATTGACACAGAAATGTTAACTTCACTCCCTGCAAGATTTAGTAAATGAAGAAGATTTGGGGCTATACGAGAGAAATCTTTATCCAAACCTGAAGCAAAGAGAATTTAGAAAACTACCTAAGTAAACTGGTTAAAGATATCATCTTTTAAATGCAAGTTGACTTCACTATTAATCTGTTCTTTAAAACAAAACATTCAATTGCCCTGCAAGTAAATGAGGAATCTAAGCCTTTTACTTGTAGAGAAGAAAAAAAAGCAAAAACTAACAAAAGAAACCCCCTCAAAAACATTTTATCACTAGCCACTGATAAACATTCCAAAGAGTCATTTGTGTGAAAGTATTTACTGTACCTATGATGTCACACAGCCGCCCCAACTGCATGTTCTGTTGTACGTCGAAGTTGGCAATATGTTGTCGCACAGGCTGAGTATAACCTACAAGGCAAACAAGGTGTCAAAACCCAGAAAGAGCAAATCGGTATGGCAACATGGCACACCTAGGATTCAAATGTCACAGTTCAGATTTCCAGGGAAGAATTTCCTCTGGAGCATCTTGCAGGAACAGCCTCCCTCCGAAGAGTGAGGACCTCGCTCCTCAGGGGAGTAAGCACTATTCCGGGAGATGTGCGAAGCAGCAATTTCTGCCACAGACAGAGGTTTGTATTTTTTAATACCAGCCAAGCTGCCGGGAATCAGGGTTATGAAAACATGGGGAAAAATTTTCCGACATTTAACATGAGTGTTCAAAACAACATGTAAAAAAAATTATGCTCAAGTTAAAAAAACACACACCATCTTGGCTTTTTAATTTATGCTTCCCATGGGGCATTCTGAATATGTGTCCCAGGGTTATTCTAAACTGACACACAGATTTCAGAGAAACCCCTTGCTGTCAGGAACATGTCTTTAAGTGAATGAAACATGCTTCTGCTCACATAGTCAAAAGGACTTTTAAAAAGGGCAATAAAGGTTAATGCGGTTAGTGCAGGATCTTATCAGTGCTGACCGAAGTCCTGCCGGTTGCCTTGGTGTCCAGTGGAAACAGAGCAGAAGGAAAACCCACGTGGGTTACTATTGTCCTAAAATCTTCCACAGCAACAAATAGCAGCGACAACACTTCCTGCTAACATGTCAGGGTTAAAAAACATAAGTGAGTGAAAACATGAACTTTAAAGGCATGCACGCTCACAATCAGGTATAATTGCTTATAGGAAATTCAACAACTGGAGGTGTCACTCATTTTTTTTTTCCTCAATAAAATTGCTTTTCACATTTTGAAGAAATGCTTCAATGCCTCCTTGTGGTTAGTGAGCCCAAACACATGTTTCAAGTTAAGCTATAGACAAAGTGATTTTAAATACTGCATCTTCGAGATGGCACAGACTTCCTTTCCAGCAAAAGGAAAACTATAGCAATTCAGGCAACAGGGCTTCAGATCAAATGAACTCTGATAATTGGCTCCTTGCTTTGATGTCAGTGTTTAAACACTAGACGACGTCTGGAAATTAAATGAGTTTACAATTTCTCTGAATGTCTCCTTTTGGCTTTATGCAGATAAACTAACTAAAGAGGCAGAAAGCCAAGTGGGTTGTTGGAATTATTTTTGAAAAATTATTAAATTCTAAAATAATTTGGGGGATCATTCCACGGAATATGACAATTAATATAGACAGCTACAAACAATGCTGTCCTGGAGTGTGGTTGCAATATTGTAACTTGGGAATTTGCATATGTATAATTTGAATAAATGTTTAGAAAGTGGTATTATGAATAACGTACATCAAAACTATAAGAAGGCAGAAAAAATGCCTAAAGAAATAAGGTGCTATTAAGAAGAGTGCCTGAGAGCTTCCATGAACACATTTCTTTTCAAAAGTGAAGATAAAAGGCAGTGTGATGTCTCATTAAGATGCTGTCCAATTTAAAACATAAAGGATGTCTGATCACTTTCTGCAGCACAGGAATGAATATATCTGTGTTCCAATCAAGTGCTTGGAGTTAGAATAAAGAATTTTAGTACCTCTGTTACCACCGATCAAGGATACATGTAAAGTATGTACACAGACTTATGATAGAACTGGTTACTCCGTTAAACCTACAAATACACCCATTTTAAAGAACTGCACGTCAATAATCTCAGAACATTGTTATAGAGGATCATATGAAGCAGCAGATATGAAAACATTTTGTAAAGTGTGAAGTGCTGGCAAACATAGGTATTTTAATGCTGTGAGGTATGTGCACCTCCAAAGCTTATAAGAACAACAACAAATTCTGTGTATGTTGCAACAGACCGCTGTGCTTGGGCAAGATGCAATGCAATGCAATGCACAGAGCCACTGGCAGAGCAGATGTTGGGAGTCAATTTTTTTAAAAGTCAGATTTATTCTCATGTTTTGTATATCCACAAAGTAGGAAAAGACCTCCTCAAGGATGATGGCACATATTCAGTACAACAGAGACGTAACCAGGAAACTATCAGCAAGGACGCTCTGGCTTTGGGAACTTCAGCAGACATGCCCAGTGGCAATGAAACATCACAGTTTGGAATATAATCTACAAAGATGGGATATTTCAGAGGTCAGCATAGAGACACTGGGGGAGTTTTGAGAGACCATCTCCTCCTGCCCCGCCATGTTATAGATGGGGAACCTCAGGGGAAGTGCCCTTGTCTCTTGTCCACGGTTGCATAAGCCTATAAATTATTGTACAGTTCAGATACTACAGATTTAGCTCTTATAACAAATGTGGTTACACAAAATAGAGAAAACAAGACTCTCCAAGGGTGAACAGAGAACTACAGAAGGGACAAAGAGCCTTTGCCACTCTTAAGACTTTTATTTTCAATTTTGTGATGGGGCAGAAGAATGACCCTTCAAAAGATGTCCTTGTCCCCATCCCTGGAATCTGTGAATATGTTAGGTTACATGGTAAAAGGGAAATAAAGTTTCAAACGGAATTAAGGTTGCTAATCAGCTGACATTAAAATATGGAGATTGCTCTGAATTACTTGGCTGGACCCAATGTAATCAAGGGTTCTTAAAAGTGGAAGACAGAGAGAGGAGGAAGAGTAGAGTTAGAGATGTGACTATAGACTATAGAAGAAAGACACAGATTGCTGCAGTGTTGCTGGCTTTGGAGGTGGAGAAAGGGGCCAAAGGCTTTTCTTATTGATTCCTTTGTGGGTGGCTTCTAAATGCTGGAAAGGATAAGGAAACGGATTATCTCATAGATCTCATAGAACCCTCCAGAAAGTAACACAGCCTGCCGACATCTTGGTCTTAACCCCTTTTGGGCTTCTGAACTACAGAACTGTAAGGTAACAAACTTGGATTGTTTTAAGCCACTAAGCTTGTAGTAACCTGTTACAAGGCGATAGCAAACCAATATGACTGTCTGCCTTCTCTTACCCCCCTGTACACACCACCTCTCTCAGAGATCCTGCTTCTCTTTCACTCTAACAGAAAGACGAGGAAGGGAAAAAATCTCTAATAAGAACTCATAATAAGCATTAGTGTTGTTGTTGCTGTTATTATCTTTTTTCTTTCTTAACTTCAGCTGAGTCAGACTGCAATTTTCAAAAGGAACTTTTTTTTACAAACCTTACTCTTACAAAAATAAAATTATATTTGAGCTATCAAAATACAGTCCTTGCTTATGCAGCTGATAGGCCCTCATCACTGTCAAGAGTGTCAGAACACCCTTTTCTAAGATTCTCAGGCTTCCCTCACGGCCATTCTCTTGCACCCTTTCTCTGCTATCCTTTTCTCATGTTGTCATTATATGTTTCTTTGCTTGCTGGTTTATTGGTTGTACGTCTCTCCCCTCCCCTGCACTACTCCAGCTCCTGTAAACAGACTGCAAGTTCCATTAAAACAGAGGCAGTGAGATATCCCCAGACAAATGAATGAATAAAATGTGTCTTAAGAGCCTACTCAAAGAATCTGTCTTAAATTCCTGGCCCTTTCTGCCATGTGTTCTCATCA
Source organism: Murina feae (assembly GCA_004026665.1). Classification (NCBI taxonomy): domain Eukaryota; kingdom Metazoa; phylum Chordata; class Mammalia; order Chiroptera; family Vespertilionidae; genus Murina; species Murina feae. The sequence continues at coordinate 19,447 of PVJC01008139.1, read as the reverse complement.
TTTCCTCTCCTTTCAACTCTTTTAAAATTGGGTTCCCTGATCTGAAGAATTTATAGGAAATTTAAAGAATGGTCAGTGGGATCTGTAGCTTTTCTAGGTCCTCATCTGCATAGAATAAAACAGCAGTGGCCTGGCTGGTGTGGTTCAGTGGTTGAGAAAACCAAGAGGTCACCAGTTTGGTTCCTGGTCTGGGCCCGTGCCCAGATTGCGGTCTTGATCCCCAGTGGGAGGCGTGCAGGAGGCAACCAATTGATATTTCTCTCTCATTAATGTTTCTATCTCTCCCTCTGCTTTCCTTTCTCTCTAAAAATCAATTTAAAAAACATGTTTAAAAACACTGGCCTACAGGGACACTCTCTCCTCTTTATCACTACAGAGAGGAACTCAGCCTCTTTCTTTACGGCCATCCTCGTCACCTGCAAACTATTCCTACTTTGACAGAGTATTCCATCTTTTTTCAAAAAGTTATGCCTCTGCTTTACATCAAAGAAGAGTACCCACAAGCTGCCTCTCCGGTTATCCAAGTACCTTTGGTCCTCTATTGAACCAAGAATACTCACCAATAGTTCAATTATGCTCATACTGGCTGCCATTTCTCCATCTTCATTTCTACCTTCATCTTTTTTCCCATTCCCACCCTCACTCCCATACAAACTCCTATCAGATGATGCTAATTGACTCTTTGCAAGCAGTACACTAGCTGTGCTAGGACTGGCTTTTCCTTCACAGAAACCAAGGCAACACTCAGTGATTAAGTCCTCTTAGGACTGTGCATGCCTCTGTGACAGGCCCCCGCCCTTGTAGTAGAATCAAATATTTTTGAACACCTGCTCATTATCCTGTGGTTGACTCCTAGTTTCTTTTGTCTCCAAGTCCTATTCTTTGTCATGGTACCTAAGGCAGAGAAGGGGTTTAAAACTGACTTCTAGTTACTAGGTAATTCTCATTCATCTGATCACCCTGGCCTGAGACAGCAGTCAACCATGCCTCAGTATGAGGGACTGAAGCAGAAGTCTCAACCTTTTCCCCATTTTGAAACACATGATGGGAGATGTTCAAATGCATCACACACTGCTAGGCATACACTGTACAGAAGCAACAGTAGCTCCATCCCTTTCTCGTCCACTCAAGAGAGCATACTGCCAGCTCAGCAAGAGCACCATTATCAGGGATATGATCTTGAATTGCTCCAATTCATTGAAAAAATTATCATTTGTCAACTTTGGTATTCTAATAATAAAAATTTAGGGGAACATGTGCCATAATTCACAATTGATTACATATCAACATATTACAGTAATCTAGAGAAATGTGATCTGGACATTATGGTTATACCCAGCTTTTAATTAGTTTTGCCAATATTAAAGCACAAGATACTGAGATAGGAGATACAGCAAGAGAGAGGCCCATTTGGGTAATTTATATAGTATTTATGGCCCAGTACACGGATTCGTGCACATTGAAAGAAAATTAATTAGAAGAAATATTTTAATATTACTATTTGCTCTTTCTCTATAATAGAGGTGTCAACCAAATTCACACTTGGCAATGACAGATCGAAACACACACAGATGCGATTGGCACCAGCAAGACCTTTTTATGTATCACATATGCGCAAGTCAACTTAGCCTTTTATATATATAGAATAAATTTGCTTTCTGATTTAGACTTTTTCCTGCTCAGTGTAGCACCCCAACTTCTCTTTCATGTAATTGTCAGCAACATAAAAGTAAATAAAGCTGAGAGTTGTGTTTTGGAAGGTAGTGAGGATTTGGGAATTTTATGATGAGGATGTAGAAAGCACAGGAGGTACTCAAATATTTTTAGAGTTTTAAAAACTTTCTCAAACCAAACCTGCCAAATGGATTCTCTGTGGTTCTGAAGACCTTGCTTTCAAAAGGGTGAGGACTTTCCCTTGTTTAAACATTTTTTTAACAAACTTTATTCTTCAGATTATTACAGTTGTTCCTCTTTTTTCCCCCCATAGCTCCCCTCCTCTCGGTTCCCACCCCAACCTCTGCCCTTACCCCCCACTACTGTCCTCATCCATAGGTTACAATTTTTGTCCAGTCTTTTCCCGCACCCCCAACACTCCTTTCCCCCTGAAAACTGTCAGTCCACTCCCTTTCTATACCCCTGATTTTACTCTATTCATCAGTTTATTCTGTTCATCAGATTTCTTATTCACTTGATTTTTAGATTCATTTGTTGATATATATGTATTTGTTGTTCATAATTTTTATCTTTACTTTTTCTTCTTCCTCCTCTTCTTAAAGGATACTTTTCAGCATTTCATATAATACTGGTTTGGTGGTGATGAACTCCTTTAGCTTTTTCTTGTCTGTGAAGCTCTTTATCTGACCTTCAATTCTGAATGATAGCTTTGCTGGGTAATCTTGGTTGTAGGTTCTTGCTATTCATAACTTTGAATATTTCTTGCCACTCCTTTCTGGCCTGCATAGTTTCTGTTGAGAAATCAGCTGACAGTCTTATGGGTGCTCCCTTATAGGAAACTAACTGCTTTTCTCCTGCTGCTTTTAAGATTCTCTCTTTGTGTTTTGCCCTTGGCATTTTAATTATGATGTGTTTTGGTGTTTGGTTCTCTTTAGATTCCTCTTGTTTGGGGTTCTCTGTGCTTCCTGAACTTGTAAGTATATTTCTTTCACCAGGTAGGGGAAGTTTTCTGTCATTTCTTCAAATAAGTTTTCAGTATCTTGCTCTCTCTCTCTTCTTCTGGCACCCCTATAATTTGGATGTTGGTATGCTTGAAGTTGTCCCAGAGGCTCCTTACACTATCTTTGTATTTTTGGATTCTTTTTTCTTTTTGCTTTTCCGGTTGGGTATTTTTTGCTTCTTCGTATTTCAAATCTTTGACTTGATTCTTGGGATCCTTTAGTCTGCTATTGGATCTTTGTATATTTTTCTTTATTTCAGTCAGTGTATGCTTAATTTCTAGCTGGTCCCTTTTCATATGCTCAAGTGTCTCACTAAATTTATTGGCGGTTTCTAGAAAATTCTTGAAAATCCTTATAACCGTGGTTTTGAACTCTATATCCAATAGTTTGCTTTCCTCCATTTCTGTCATTTGTGACCTGTTTCTTTGTCTCCACATTTTGGCTGCTTCTTGCATTGATAGAGTGGCTTTCTGTGCTAGGTGTCCTATAGGGCCGAGTGGCTCAGCCTCCCCAATTACCTGAGGTGGACACTCTTGGTGCACCCCTTTGTAGGCTTTGTGCACAGTCTTGTAGCTAAGCCTTGATTGTTGTTGGTATCACTGGGAGGAATTGACCTCCAGGCCACTTGGCTGTGAGAATCAGCTGTGTCTATGGTGGGAGAACTTCTGTGCTGGAGACACCCTTATGGGGCAAGACTTGCTTCAGTGGGGCTTTGGTGCTCACTGAGTCTGCCCCCTGAGTGTGTCCCTTATGGATCTGAGGGGTTGTAATATGGATGGTCCCACTCTGACCACTGAGTACACTGGCTCTTGGATCTCTAAGGAGGTGCTAATTTAGCCTCTGCCTGAGGCTACCCAGCAGGAGCTACAGAGAGATCTGCAGATTTCACTTCTTTGTTTGGGGTTTGGAGGTGCCCAGATGAGGCCCAGCTGTGAAGCAATCCAAGCTGCTGTGGGGCCCTGGGCCTTCTTTTGGATGTTCTGGGTCTCTCTGACCCAGCTGCAGTTTGTTAGTTAATTTTAGATTGCAAAGGGCCTTTTATAAGCAAAAGCCTCTGCTCACAGCTTGGGTGGGGTGGGGTCTCGGGGAATCAACAAGGCAGAGCAAAAAGCTATACCTGATCCTCAGCCCAGCCCTAAGAGGCCCTGGATCTCAGTGTCCCATGGTAATCGCTGCAAGCACCTCTGAGAAAGCCAGTCTGGAGTTCCTCCCAATGCCAGATAGTCCAGTTTCTCCCCATATGAATCTGGATCCCCAGAAACTTGCCTGGAACTGGAGTTCAGAGCCATCGGGAGCTTGTGACTCCCTCCAGATTGAAAAAGAGAACTGCGTCCTCAGTTGCCAGCGCGCCTCCGTACCTCTGCACTTTACTCCCCCACTCCTCTGAGTCTCAGTGTGCTTTCTCTTCCCTTCTAGTTGTAGAATTTCCACTCAGCCAGCCTTCCTGTGGTTCTGGGTGGTGTCTGTTTTTTCTTTTAATTGTAGTTTTGAAGTGGCTGTGTGAGGCAGCAATTTCAGGTGTTTACCTATGCCACCATCTTGATTTTCTATGTTTAAACTTTTTGTCAGTGGCTGACACGCATTGCATGCAACAGAAGCCAGTGATTCTCAAAGTGTTGTCTGGGGAACCTTTTGGGAGATCTGCTAGGTCAAACTATTTTCAAAATGATACCAAGATGGTATTTGCCTTTTTCAACCTTATTGTCTCATAAAACACAAAAAGTTTATTGATTTATCCAAACCTGTCAACCTCCATTTTCATGTCATCTTTGTCATCTTTCACCACACACTGGGTTTTCTCTTCAGCATGTTTGAGGACCACCACAGTTGCTATCTCATGAACATCTTTCATTAAAACATGAATATCTACTTTAAGAATACTTTTAAGTCTGCTAAGTTCTTTTGGGGCATTCTTTTTTCTCTTTTCAGCACGCAGCTTCCTTTTCCACTTATGTGATTTTAGATTTCACATTGCAACTAATACTTAAGAATTATTATTGTTGAATTTGGGTATAAAATCAAAAAGAATGTACAAAATTATCGGAAAAGGCTGTAAAAAACATATTATTCCCTTTTCCAAATACTTATCTGTGTAGGGCCAGGTTTTCTTCATATGCTTCAACCAAAACAACATATTGCAATAGACTGAATACAAAAATATATCTAAGAACTCAAATATGCTCTATTAAGAGATTTGCTAACTTGCTGACCTACGCCATTCTTCTCACTAAAATTTTTTTGTTTGTTTTGAAATGGAAAATAAACTTTTAAATAAAAATATGTTATTTAGGTTAAAATTGGTGATGGATTTATTTATTATTATTTTAAAATAAATATTTTTAAGTTAATTAGTTTTAGTTTCTAATATAGTGAGTATCCAGAGATATAACCTACTTAAACCAACACTCTGGAGTGTCCTCAGAATCATTACAAGTATAAGTTGGAGAACTGCTGAACAATTATTTGAATATTTTTATGAGAATGAAGATGACAAAAATTATAGCTTTATCTTAGTATTTGTAAGACTCTTTTTAGAGGATACTTTTTAAGAAAAATATGTTTTTATTGATTTTAGAGAGGGAGAGACAGACAGAAACAGCAATGATGAGAGAGAATTATGGATTGGCTGCCTTCTGCATGTCCCCTACTACGGATTGAGTCAAAGAGAAATTGAACTGTGACTTCGTGGTTCATAGGTTGATGCCCAACCACTGAGCAACTGGGACTGGGAGAGCATATCTTTCTGTTGTTAATCCTCACCTGAGGATATTTTCCCACTGATTTTTAGAAAGAGTGGAAGGGAGGGGGAGAGACTGAGAGAGAAACAGACATTGAGTGGTTGCCTTCCGCATGCTCCCCAACCAGGGCCGGGGATCGAGCCTGCAACTGAGGTATGTGCTCTTGGCCAGAATTGAACCTGGGACCCTTCAGTCCATGGGCCAACGCTCTATCTGCTGAACCAAACTGTCTAGGGCCAGGCGAGCATATCTTAATGTTAATTCATTTCCTAGAAAGCCCAGGGGCTAGTCAATTGACAACCAGTTTAATGCTGTTTCTGTATTTCATGGTACAACAGGAGACAGTTCAAGACTAACTAGGTAATTTAATATTACAGGGTCATGGGGCCAACTCTGATCTAATCAGTGGTGACTGTTGATTTGGCTTACTTGGATGAATACAACATGGATGAATACAAATATGTTTTCATTTTAATCTGGGCTATAAATAAATGTGAAAGTTAAGTGTACTTTGTTCCTGATCCCAAAAGACCTAGACATTTCTGGGAAATGCTGTCTGGGAGATCTTGGCAGTACATCTGTCTCAGGAATTAATATGGCAACACCACAGCTAAACTATGGATTCCATACTACTTGCCAAAATACATGTTGAAGACTGCAAAGACTTGATTGAAAGTCCTGATTTCCCAGCCCTGAGGTGGAGAGGAGCAGAGTCTATCTTGTCTTTGAGTTGTCAACTCAAAAATGAGAAGGTAGAAAGGTGCCAGTGTGCTCGGAGGCGCAGTAAAGATGTGATTTTCAGATATAACACCCTCGGCTGGGTTCCCCTACCCTGGCCCTGTTCACAAATGAAGGTGAGTGCAAGTTCTGATCTTCTGGAGGAAGGGAGTAGTTAGGAAGCAACTCTCTCAGGAGCATGTGGCTTTCTCAGTTCAGTGTCTGGACAGTTGCGCACACAAGTAAGTTTTCTACCTCTTAGGCATTTGTGACAGCATAGAACAGCAGGAAATGTTGTTTTTCACAACAGCAGGATCCGTAATTTTATAGAATGGAGTACCTTGGAGACCACTAGTTGTGTGAGCCCTAAGGATAATTTGCTGAAATAAAGCAGAGAGGGGGAATGAGATGAACTATATACCTTGCTTTTAGCCGTTAAATCATTTAGTAATAATAATAATAAAAAAGATTACATACAGAAAAGAGAAAATTCCATCTCAGTATATCCCTTGTTTTTATTTTAAAGGAGGAAGAGAAGTGGGGGAGGAAAACCAACACTGGGGTGTAATTGGCTGGCAGCGGCCCCATATACCTGCTCTCGGACTCTGAGCCCCATACTTGGCATGTCTCATTCAATGACCTTATTTTAAAATGCCACTGGGTTTAAGTGTAGCACCAAGTGATGCACTGCAATAAAGATGCACAGGGGTTAAATTAAAAGTGGGGGAAATAACTTGGCCAAAGAAACTGGAAGCAGATTAGCTTGCAGGTTTTGTTTGGACCTCTGCTTTTCTAGAGGAATTAGAATTCTTTGTTGCAGTTCTTTCTTATTTGACTGATAGGTTTTGCTTAAAATAGACCCTAGTATTCTATTCCTGCTACGAACCATAGTAGATTATTTGCTATAATTATATTTCATTAATAAAAATGATAAAAATATGAAATATCCAAGTAAGAGATCAGCCTATATAATCTAGAAAGAATGACTTTTTATAATCTTATAAAACTACAAAGTGATTAGTTTCTTTGTACAATTAGTCAACAGGATCCCACCTCTTCTGTTGGTTAAAAATAGCTAAGCTCTCTGTTACATCTAGGAATATCATCCAAAATATATGTCAGCTGTGTTTCCTCACTCCTCCGTTCAAGGAGGTTACTTCGCAATGTGTAATTGTCTTTATGATCATATTATCAAGCCACAGATTTTAAAATACATGATACATATTTGGTGGTCAAAAATGTTCCTAAGCCCTGCTGGTGTGCTCAGTGGTTGAGTGTCAACTCATGAACCAGGAGGTCACAATTCGGTTCCCAGTCAGGGCACAGGCCCAGGTTTCAGGCTCAATCCCAGTAAGGGGCATGCAGGAGGCAGCCGATCGATCGGTCTCTCTCATCATTGCTGTTTCTCTCTCTCTCTCTCTCTCTCTCTCTCCCCGCCCCCCCTTAACTTTCTGAAATCAATAATAAAAAATAATGTTCCTGAAAGGCTATCCTTTTGGTTTGGAGAATGCAATTATTCCTGTGTGTGCAAAACGGCATGAACAAGCAACCAAATGCCTACACCTGCAATAAATTAGGCATCAGCTACTAAAAGTTCATTTTTAGGGTTCAAACAAATCAGTGCAGCCCCAGTTGGCTAGTGGCATGATGTGATAATTTCTAGAGCTAATTCTATACCAGAACTGACTGCAAGTTTCCTATGGAAAGAGGAGAAAGAGGACAAGGCTGAAACTTGTAGTAAATGCCTACCTGGACCTTACACTATCAACAAATTTTGATTAATCTGCCTAAATTCTGGAAACAGAATTACTATATTGAATAATTGGGGGGGGGGGCGGGAGGAAGGGGCGTTTATTTAGAGAAAAAATGCTTCACTTTTAGCCACTTCTATTTTTGTGAATTCAACAGGCAAGTCCTTGGTGCAGGACAAAGCAGCCATGTTGTGACTGGCTGAAATCTTCGTCAAGTGTTACCCGGGGAAGTGGTCCACAAGAAAAAGGCACACCATAATCTTTTTTTTTAAAGGTATAGTTTGAGAATTATGTCTGTGGGATAGGTATGAGATGACAGTTTAATGTTACTCAAAATTAATTTAATTTCCACAAGGCATTTATAAACCTAAAGTACAGATTGTAGAAACAAATACTATTTTACCGAAGCCCAAGTATGAGTCTCATGTGAAAAAGTGTAATGGGGCCTTTTAAATGCTTAGTTGAGAAAAATATCTGAGCTTGTTCTTACCTCTAGGAAAAGACACAACTAGCCATTTTTCTTTAAAATGGGTTATTACGCTGCTAACAAACAAAAGTTATGGCAATAGGGAAGATTTTCAGATTTATTATGCATTTATTTAAACTGTGTCTGTATAATCTAGAAGAACACTAGGTTTAATATCATATTTAGAATAATGCTTTCTAATAATTTCTGAACAGGTTATTTTTCTATTTCATTTGTAGCTAGCAAGCCCTTTTGAAATTTTAAGATATTTTCATTAAATTTTTTTATTATCAGTTTAGATTACTGACCACTCTTTTCATAATTTTACCTCTTCAGTAAAATTATCAGGCTTGTCTGCAGGGCTGATTTGCATTGAGGTTTTGAAGAGTCAGAGGTGGGAGTATAGAAGAGCAGAAGTTTGTGGAAATTGTGTCTATAAAACCTTTCCTGGTGCTCGTCAACACTGCAAAGTTGGGGTCTTGTTTCTATTTCTAATTTTGAAAAAAAAAATGGAGAATGCAGAACAAAATTTCCCGCATAATACCAGGTCAGGCCCACAGTTTGTTGAGGAAGAGAAGGCTCTTGCACCTTATTCTAAGGACTGGAGCCAATTATTTGGGTCTGCAATTAGCCTCTCTGGTTGCAATCAATTACAAGTGCAATTTCTGTGTGTGAACTAAGTGCAAAAGTAGTTCTACAAAACAAAAGCCTAAGTTAAAATAAAATTCAGATGCTTCACATCCTAAAAACAAAACAAAACAAAAAAAAAAACACTAATTTTTTTCTATGAGCCATAAAGACCAAAAGTAAAAGACCCAGTATAACTCAAGAATTTTTAAAACTTTTCTACAAATACTGAGGAATGTAAGTACTTGAGAATCTAGGAAAGTTTGCATTATTTTATTATTATGAATATTTTACTAATTTAAAATAAAATCTTAATTATATTTATATTATAATTTTATTTTTTGCTTTTAATGATATATATATATATCACTATCTATATGATATATATATATCATTGTGTATGGTTCTATACTACACGTAAGTATACAAACAAATATACTCACCCAGGAGCATAAATAAATTGCAATTCTGAGTTCTATTACAATAGATCACTTAGTGCTTTGCTCTACTTGAAAGGCCTTAACAAAGAGCTAATATGTAATATGAAGATTCCATGAATTTTACTTTTTGCCAAAACTCTACCAAGTCGGCATAGCTTCACCAAAAAAATTTAGCACACCAGGTAGATAAAAAGCAAAGCAAAACAAACAAGCCAGCAAACAAATCCCAAACATTCTGACCACAGTTCATGTTTTAAAAGAACTTCCAATGCGAATGTCTGAAATTTCCCATGTCATTTTGGCATACCTATTTTACCACCGTGTCGTAGACAACAGCTTTTAAGTTCCCCAATTCATAAATGTAATTAAATAATTACATTAGTGCTAATTAACATGAAACTGCAGATTATTTAAGCGCAAAAAACACTATTCAACTTCTTAATTATTCTTGCTCACACAGCATTTCCTTTTGCTCAGGCGCCCTAGGTGCAAATAAACCATCCCATCTGCTCGTAATTAGAACTAAATAATTTCAGAGAATGTAGCTTATCATTTTGACTGCACATTTGATTAAAAACAGTGTACAAGCAATATCCTGGCTTACTGGCATAACAGCAACAACACACACAAGCCCGTGTTCTCCTATCATTAAAGCAGATAGGAAACATTATCTGTTATTTCAGGGGGAAAAATACAACTTTTTAGTTCATTTCATACAGATGAAAGCGAATTACAGCAAATCACCTCTCCACTGAATAGCAGCCCCCACATAATGACTTTATTTGCTTAATCCCCAAATTAAACGCCGTTTCGAGCGAGGGCCCTGTGTTATTACTCTCATCATGTCGAGAACATTTTCCTGCCGAGACCAATTTGAATAAAACAAGGGGCCTTCCTTGAACTCAATCAAGGAGCCATAATGTGGTGGGTAATAGAGGTTGCTGATAGATTTGCAGGCAAAAGTGTTATACCTAATGATGGGATATGGATAATAGTCCTCCTGGAGGTCCTGATGCGATTCCAGTTGGCTGCCAGATGCTAAAAATCAAGAGGAGCATTGATCAGTGACAGGAAGCTGTAGTGGATTCATCTAGTCAAACTTCAGCTGTGTTTCCACTGTACAGTTAAGCCAGGCATAAATTATATTAATTGATTTAATTACATACTTAAAACATCTTCCCCAATTAATTTAATTAGGTGGCTACATGATGCTACTGGCAGGGGAAGATTAGAGGCAGCTCACTTAATTAACAGAATATGAATGAAAAAAAAAAGAGAAAGCAAACATAAATGAAATTGTGAGCACTAATTAAAAGGCTGTCTGCAAACTTAAATACTTTCTGACAAAGTGGTGACAGCAACGTAGACAAAGACAGGCTTTTCCCCCTAGCAAATTAAAGTGCCAGAAGGTATATACAGGGAGGGAAGGTAACGCAGTTACACCATTGATTTCCCGACAGAACTACCATCGTCAAAATGAAGGGACATTTTTTTCCTATAGAAAAATTGCAACAGACCTTGCAGATTCCTGGTGAGGACTAAAATATGATGCATGGTACAAACACACGTAGGGTTTGCGCATCACACGTGGAGGAGAGTGGAGGGTGAGGGGGAGCGTAGTTGGAGAGAGGAAAGATAGAGACAACTTCTTGCGATCGTTCAAGCAGGAAATGTTCAGGAAAGGAGTCTGCCGTAACAGCTGGCAGTCTGCGTACCTTGGCTCGGATGCGGAAATTCTGCAGGTGTCTTTCACGCGACTCCTTCAGGATCTTGGTCAGTCGCGTCTTGTGGCAATGTAAGAGCCACGCGATGGCAATCACACCCGACGCCCACTTCTGCTGGCGGAAGATGTGGAAGTATCTTCTTGCTCTGTAGCATTTCCACGTGGCCTGGATCTTGCTGGCAGCGTTTAACTTTCCGCCTTGCCCTTTGTATCTCTGCCCGGGAACAGTTAGTATCTTTTGGATGGGAAGAGGGTCCTCCACCACTGAGAGAAGGTCACTTCTGGTAACTTTATTCTTCAGCTCAAACTCTGGAAGGAGAGCTACCAAATGGTTCCCTTTTATCTTGACTTCCGGTATCGCATAGTCCTTGAGCAACTTCTCGATGTGTTCCAAGAGAGAGAAAATACTTCCCCAGGATAAAATAAAATGTGACTTGAACGCTAAGAAGTCCGGGGCTGTGTTGTCTATGACGCCATCGTAAATAAAGAAGTCGTGATCCCACGGTGATTTCAGAGCTCTCGTAGGTGGTGCGACTTTGAAGCTCTGTGGAGAGAAAATGTCAGAGAGGAAATAGAACTATGACCTACCTTAAAGGCGTGGTCAAGAAACACACAATCACATCACCATTTACGACACAATGGAGGGAGAATATAGATCCCAGTTTTGATGCAATCCCTATATGCCATAATATGAAAGTCTGGCCAGTATCTATCCTAAAACTCATTACCAAAAGAATATTTTAGAGGTTGCTCAAAGCTATTATCATTTTCTAATAACAGTGTTATTTAATTGCTCGAAACTGGTCACATACAAGGTGTGCATTTTGTTCACTTTGATGTGGCCAACTGACCCTATAATCTCTGTGATTTATTTAAAAAAATATATATATTTTATTGATTTTTTACAGAGAGGAAGGGAGAGGGATAGAGAGTGAGAAACATCGATCAGCTGCCTCCTGCACACCTCCCACTGGGGATGTGCCCACAACCAAGGTACATGGCCTTGAGCGGATTCGAACCTGAGACCTTTCAGTCCACAGGCCGACGCTCTATCCACTGAGCCAAACCGGTTAGGGCCTCCGTGATTTACTTTTTACATACCCCTGGATGGAAGTAAATCACTGCTTTCTTGTTCATAAGGTATCCACCAATCCTGAAAAACAGGGTGGAGCCTTTCTTTGCAGCCTTGTTTTATTTGTTTATTTTGTTGGGTTTTTTTTGTTGTTGTTAACCTCACCTGAGGATATTTTTTTCCATTGATTTTTTTTAGAGAGAGCAAAAGGAAGTGACGGAGGGGAAGAGAGTGAAACTTTGATGTGAGAGAGACACATTGATTAGTTGCTGCCTGCACATACCCCGACTGGGGCTTGGGATTGAACCTGCAATCCAGGTACATTCCCTTGACTGGGAATCAAACATGAACCCCCCTGGGGTGCCAGCTGGCACTCTAACCACTTCGCAACACCAGCCAAGGCTCTTTGCTATCTTTGTGATAACTTCAAATATGCTCATCAAAGCTTTCCTGTCTATTCTGACATCTAACAGGTCTTCATTTTCTGGTGGTTTGAAATTCTGCCACCTTCTCTTAACATCCAGGAGTGATTTTACAAGGAGTATTATGTTGTCTGTCATCACCATTGCCACTTTCTAGGTTCTTCTTGACATATGTCCTTTTATTCTTAAATCTGGTGTCTTCTTAGGGACATATCTGGCGCTATCCTCAGGTAGAATCTGAAATGGCCTAACAAATAAAACCAAGGGAGTATTTGCTTCATTTTATTCCTATCTATACGGATTGAATTTTAAGTCATGAAAAATACTATTCTTTTTAAATGTTGAGATGGGTTCTCTAAGCATGGGATGATGGGCAGTTTTTCTTCTTTATACTTTTCTGTATGAAAAAAACTGAGTAAATGCTATTTTAAAAAGCAAAATCAGAAGTGGTTTGAAATACAACAGTAATATATGTTACACACATTAATAAATGAATTCAGCAATGTAGCAGGATACAAAATTAATAACCAGAAAACTATTGTATTTTTATACACCAATAGTGAACTTACAGAAAGAGAGATTAAAAAAAAACAATTCTATTTACCATTGCACCAAAAAAAATTAAGATACCTAAGAATAAACTTAACTAAGGAGATAAAAGACCTGTACTCAGAAAAGTACAGGATACTGAAAAAAGAGATGGAGAAAGGCATAAACAGATTGAAGAACATAGCGCGTTCATGGATTGGTAGAATCAACATCATTAAATGTCTATACTACCCAAAGCAATCTATAGAGTCAACGCACTCCCCATTAAAATACCAACGGCATATTTTACAGACCTAGAATGAACTTTCCAAAAATTCATCTGGAATAAAAAAGACCCCAAATAGTGGCAGCGATCCTGAGAAAGAAAAACAAAGTAGGTGGGATCTCAATACCAGATATCAAGCTGTATTACAAAGCCACTGCTCTCAAAACTGCCTGATACTGGCACAAGAACAGACATATAAACCAATGGAATAGGATAGAGAACCCAGAAATCGACCCAAACAACTATGCTCAATTAATATTTGACAAAGGAAGCAAGAGCATACAATGTAGTCAAGATATTCTCTTCAATAAATTGTGTTGGAAAAATTGAACCAATACATGCAAAAAAAAAAATGAAACTAGACCACCAACTTGTACCATATACAAAAATAAACTCAAAATGGATAAAGGACTGAAACGTAAGACAGGAAACCATAAAAATCTTAGAGGAATCCACAGGCAGCAACATCTCAGACATATGCTGAAGCAATATCATCACTGATACAGCTCCTAGGGCAATGGAAACTAAAGAGAAAATAAACAAGTGGGACTACATCAAAATAAAAAGCTTCTGCAAAGCAAAAGAAACCATCAACAAAACAACAAGAAAGCACACTGCATGGGAGAACATATTTGCCAATGTTATCTCTGATAAGGGTTTAATCTCCAACATTTATAGGGAACTCATACAACTTAACAAAAGGAAGATAAACAATCCAATCAAAAAATGGACAACGGACCTAAATACATGCTAAATATGAAAACATGCTCAGAGTCACTACTTATCCGAGAGATGCAAATCAAAACAACAATGAGGTATCATCTCACACCTGTCAGAATGGCTATGATGAACAAATCAACAAATGACAAGTGCTTGGTGAGGATGCGGAGAAAAAGGAACACTCGTGCACTGCTGGTGGGAATGCAGACTGGTGCAACCACTGTGGAGAACAGTATGGAGTTTCCTCAAAAAACTAAAAATGGAACTCCCATTTGACCCAGTGATCCCACTTCTAGGAATATATCCCAAGAAACCAGAAACACCAATCAGAAAGGATATATGCACCCCTATGTTCATAGCAGCACAATTTACCATAGCTAAGATTTGGAAACAGCCTAAGTGCCCATCAGCATAAAACTGTGGTACATCTACACAATGGAATACTACGCTGCTGTAAAAAGGAACTCCTACCATTTGCAACAGCATGGATAGAACTGGAGAGCATTATGCTAAGCGAAATAAGTCAGTCAGAGAAAGATAAATATCACATGATCTCACTCATTTGTGGAATATGGTGAGCAACATAAACTAATGAACAAAAACAGATCTAGAGACAGAGAAGCATCAATTAGACCATCAAACCTCAGAGGGAAGGCAGGGGAAGGTGGTGGGAAGGGGGAGAGATCAATCAAAGGACTTGTATGCATACATATAAGCATAACCAAAGGACACAGACACTAGGGGGGTGAGGCATGAGCAGGAAGGTTGTAGGGCAATGGGGGGATAAGAACACATATGTAATACATTAATCAATAAAGGAAAAAAAGAAAAAGGAAAGGAAATTTTGTTATGTCCGCATCCACTGTGAAACCACTGCATTTCATTACTGAAACCTGTTGCACTGAAAAAACAGACCCTCTGCCTGCTGTCCAAATGTTCTTAATGGCCTAGGGGTTGAGGGCACATAGGTGTTCCAGGCCCTGCCTTCTTTGCGGTAAGCAGGTATCAACTCACTGTGCTGGTTGTTTCTTGCTTAAGGATTTAAGGAACAGATTGTCCTCAATATGTCCATGTTTTCAGATGTATAAACTCATCTTTACCAAATTGTAAGATGATGCTGCTCTCTGCATTTTGAAGAACTCAATAAAAAAGGTGGGGGTGGGGACCCAGTTAATGTATCAGTAACACAGGATAAGAGTGAAGGGATGGGAAAAAATTTAATGCAAATTGGAATGAAAAAAAGCTGGGGCAGTAAAAATAGACTTCAGAATGAAGGCCATCGCAAGAGACAATAAAGGTCACTACATAACACTAAAGGGATTGATCGAACAAGGGATCTAACCCTGGTAAACATATAAGCACCCTAACAAAATCAGAAATGAAAATGGTGAAGTAAAACAGACATCACAGAGATATAAAAGATTGTAAGAAAATACTATGAACAACTATATCCCAACAAGCTGATCAATGTGGATGAAATGGACAAATTCCTAGAAAAATACAATCTTCCAAAACTCAATCAGGAAGAATCAGAAAACCTGAAGAGGCCAATAGCAACGAATGAAATTGAAGCAGTAATAAAAAAAAATTTAAAAAACTCCCAGCTAACAAAAGCCCTGGTCTAGACAGCTTCACAGGGGAGTTTCATCAAACATTCAAAGAATAATTAACATGTATCCTCTTTAAACTATTCCAAAAAATCCAAGAGAAAGGGATACTTCCAAGCTCTTTTTATGAGGCCAGCATTATCCTAGTTCCAAAACCAGATAAAGACACTACAAAGAAAGAGAATTATGGGTCAATATCCCTGATGAATATAGATACTAAAACCCTCAACAAAATATTATCAAATTGGATCCAGCAATATATTAACAAGATCATACACCATGACCAAGTGGGATTTATTCCAGGGATGCAAGGCTAGTACAATATTTGCAAATCAATAAATGTGATACATCACAAACAAACTGAAAAACAAAAATCACAAGATCCTATCAATAGATGCAGAAAAACATTCAGCAAAATCCAACACCCATTTTTTATAAAAAATGCTAAGTGAAATAAGCCAGTCAGAGAAAGACAAGTATCATATTGTCTCACTCATATGTGGAATCTAGCGAACAAAATAAACTGATGAACAAAATAGATCCAGAGACATGGAAGCATGGGACAGACTGTGGAATCTCAGAGGGAAGGTGGGGTGAGTGGGTGGGAAGAGATCAACCAAAGAACTTATGTGCTTATATGCATCACCCATGGACGCAGACAATGGGGTGGTGAAGGCCTGGGGTGGAGGAAGTGGGTGAACTGGAAGGGTCAATGGGGGAAAGGAGGACATTTGTAATACTTTCAAAAATGAAGATTCTTTTTATTTATTTTTATTTTTTATATGTTTTTATTGATTTCAGAGAGGAAGAGAAGGGAGAGAGAGAGAAACATCAATGATGAGAGACAGTCATTGACTGGCTGCCTACTGGGGATCGAGCCTGCAACCTAGACATGTGCCCTTGACCAGAATTGAGCCCGAGACCCTTAGGTCTGCAGGCCAACACTCTATCCCCTGAGCCAAACTGGCTAGGGCTAAACATTCTTTTTTTAAAAAGCATAATAAGCAAACATAGGAAATTTAAAAGACTTCACATTCTTTTTCTTTTCTTAGGTTCTATGCAGTGGAATTAATTACTATCATCTCAAGTATAAAAATACTGAAAAGCAAGTGTTAAGCACATAGGAGGAAATTTCCTTGAATTTTAGAAGTTGTCTTTAAATAGCAACGAGCTTTTTTATGCTATTAATTTAAGAGTTATCTATATACATAAAAGGTAAATATGCAAAATCTCTGGCAGTCCAACTGGTCACTATGATGCCCACTGACTACCAGGGGGCAGATGCTCAATGCAGGAGCTGCCCAGCTGCAGTGATGTGGCAGCAGCGGTTCTCAGGTGACTCACCCTGAAACCAGAGAGGAGGGAGCCCGATTCCTCATGGGGGCCATGGGATTCCACCTTTGGCAGTGGGTTATGTTGTTGCTGGGGCACTGTCGGCCCTGAATCTTGTTTATTGCACACTTGCGTTTGTGTTCCACACCCTGTACAACAGCAACTTTACAGAGGACCCTCTTGCACTCTGGGAACCCTCGGAGGATGTCAGAGCTGTTTTCGACCTGATCCCTGCAGGCCAGGCAGAGGGACCCCACTTGCTGGAGGGACCCTGCTCACTCCGCAGATGCCAGGGAGGGGCCGAGGGAGGTCGGCTACAGGGCACGTCCAGCCCATCTCGCCCAGTCCTGCCCCGCTGGCCACCTCTCAATGTGCATGAATCTGTGCACTGGGTCACTAGTTGTAGGCATGAGAGCGATGGTAAAAAGCCTTCTCGCCAAAACACTAGCCCTTTCTGTTCTAATCAAGGTGCCAAGAATTCAAACTGTTTGGTGAATGGAAATAAATCCCTTCTATTGGGATGGTCAAGAGAGAGTTAGAGAAGTAAGCCTCCCATAGCAGCCATCAGTGCTGGCAGGAGGAGTTGCACTCCTGGAAGAAGACAAGTGGCACATGCTCCCACAGAAATGGCCCATGGCTACCTTTTTGCCTTCCTTCACAAATGGGTTCTGATGATGGAAAGGCTTGAATTCAGAGAAGAATGACAGTGCTTCGTCAGTGAGAAACAGACATGCAAAATAATCACAGATGGACATGTATAGAGCTGGCTGGTCCTGCCAGTCCATGTTTGAGTCTGTCAACGAGACCCTGAGACTCCCATAAGCAGCTATGGACAGGAGATCTGCCAGAGAATCTGGTCTCCCTGGACATGTTAAAAATATTTCAAAATTCCTTATTTTTACAGAAAGTTGTGTAAAATTGGGACCATCCTTGAAAAATGGAGCAACCTGGGGAGAAGTTTATGAAAGGAGAGAACTTTTAAGTCTCTCTGGGACAGTGCCTTTCCCTGGGGTAGGTCTAAGGCATCTACCTACATCAGCAAATGCTTTTCTGAACCTTTATAAAGAACTAGGGGCCCAGTGCATGAATCCATGTACCTTGAAAGGAACTGTGAGTCATGGGGCTGCAGTGGGCACAGGGGTGAGTCCCGGCCCGTCGTCGGCTCCCCTGCCCAGCCCCTCCTGCCATGGCCCCCAGTCCCCTCTCTGCTGGAAGCCTTGCTCCCACTGCTGCTGCTCCCATGCATGATGGCACCAGCCCCACTCACACCCACAGCCAGTGCTGGAGCCACTGCCTGCACCCGCTGCTGGCACCCAGTGCTGATCCCAATTGCTTGGTGCTGTCAGGAGGTATGAGTGGCAGCTGCTGCCCCAATCGCCCCTCAGAAGCAGGGGAAGGTGGAGAAGCCCTGAAGTGCAATCAGGGCCAGCAGCCACTGCTCACACCTATTGACGGCACCAAGCAATCGGGACTGGCACCGGGTGCTGGCAGCGGGTGTGAGCAGTGGCTCTAGAGCCAGCTGCGGGTACAAGTGGGCTGGCACTGGCGGTGGGTGTGAGTGGCAGCTCTGGTGCTGGCAGTGGGTGTAAGCTGCAGCTCCAGTGCCTGCAGCAGGTGCAAGTGGGGCCAGCACTGGCAACAGGTGTGAGCACCAGGCAGGACTGTGCCATGCAGGAGCAAAGAATTTCCAGTAACCACCAGAGGCTCGCCCTGACAGCGACTGGCACCCCTACTCACCTGCTCCACCATCCCACTGTGGTTGATGCCCACCATGTTCCATGCATGCCCCCTGATGGTCAGCACACATCATAGCAACTGACTGTTTGGTTGTTTGGTTGTTCCAGTTGTTCTGCCATTTGGTCTATTTGCATGTTAGCCTTTTATTATATAGGATAGCTATGGGGTGAGAGTGGGGTTACAGAATTTAACAATGGCTCTCTGAGAACAAAGGGATTACACCTCCCTACCTTCTTGGATGATAGTCTAGTAAAGACCTGCTCTTAAAGGAAACACACACTTGGACATCAAATAGACCACTCAGGCACGGGGAAGCTATGGGTTTGGAGTCAGCTAAAGCATAACTGTAGTACATCTGTCACAGAGAATGCCACACTTGGGAGCACTTTAGACTTAGAGCAAGAAAAGACATGTCTCTCAAGAGAAAGACTTCCCAAATTAAAGCAGTGCATCAGCATTGTGAGACCCATCGAGCAGGTAGAGGCAAAGCTGTTTCACAGCCTGCTAGGAATGAGAGTCCTGATTAAAGGTCAGGCCATGCTTCAAGTTTTGGTTCCTTCTGCTATTCTTCCTTTACCATTCATCTCCATGAACTTATCTACATTT
>PVJC01008138.1:0-43126 GCA_004026665.1 Murina feae | reverse complement strand
AGAGGGGAGGTCTGGCCTGGGGCCACCTCGGGGCGTCCAGGAGCAGCTGTCCTGGGTCTGCTGCCTAGCTCCGCCCCCCGGAGCCTCCGATGAGTATCCAGGAGCGCCTGTCCTGGGTCCACTCCTGGCTTCACCCCCTGGGGGCCTCCCCAGGGCATGCAGGAGCACGGGGCCTCTGCAGGGTGTGCAGGAGCAGCCGTCCTGGGTCTGCTGCCTGGCTTTGCCCCCCGGGGGCCTCTGTGGGACATTCAGGAACGCCTGTCCTGGGTCCACTTCCTGGCTGTTCCCTGGGGGCCTCTGCAGGGTGTCCAGGAACACCCATCCAGGGTCTGCTACCTTCATCCGCCCCCCAGGGGCCTCCACAGGGCGTGCGGGAGCGTCTGCTGCACAGTGCGGAGAATCCGAAGCCAATTCCCTGCCCAGCTCCACCCCGGGTGTGTTTGCTCAGCAGCAGGGCCCCACCGAGGGATTCTGCACTAGCGTCCGCCCCTGGCTTGCCACCCAACTCTGCGCCAGGTGTGTCCCCTGAGCGGTGTGGGCCCACCAGGCGTGTGCAATCGTGGGCCCTCCGATGGGAAACGTCCAGGCCTGCACTCACCAGCCTTCCCACCCTCCAGTGCATGAACCCTGAAGGGGCTGTGGGCAGCCTGAAAATGGCCCTCAGCCCCGCACCCAGGCTGGCCAGGCATGCCAGCAGGTGGACATCCCCCCCGAGGTGTCCCAGACTGCAAGAGGGCACAGGCCAGGCTGAGGAACCCCTACCCCCCGAGTGCACAAATTTTTGTGCACCGGGCCCCTAGTATATATATATGTGTATATATATAAAGAGGAAATATGCAAATTAGGCCGGGACGCCGTAACAGGTCACGACCAGACAGGAGGAGGTTGTGCACATAGGTGAGGCCTGGAGCAGAGACGGAGATAGAGACACGGGGCCAGTGAGCTGCTGCACCCTGGCTCAGGCCAGCCCTCCAGAGCTGGAACGGACACTGACAGGAACGGGGGGGAGGGGGCTGGCCTGCAACCTCCGCAGCCGAGTGCAGCCCTGGTGAAGAGATGGCGGACCCACCTCCCGTGGAAGCAGCGCGGCTTCCTCCTGGCTCCCATGGGTGCCGGTGGCTTGCTCCCACCTCCTGCGGAAGCTGAATGGTTCCCATGGAAGCAGAGCAGCTCCTGGCATCGTGCTGTGGTTTCCACCGGCTCCCTTGAAGCAGCGGGCAGTCTACTGCCTGCGATATTGCACGATGGGCTACTAGTATAATAATTCTATCTAATAAAAGAGTAATATGCAAATTGGGCATCACTCCACCACAAAGACGGCCACCCCCATAGTCACAAGATGGTGGTGCCCAGTCTGGCTCAGCCCTGCCACTGAAGTCGTCAGGCCTATTAGCCAGGCAGGTGGTGGGGGAGGCAGGATGGCTGAGGGATGGAACAGGCGATCAGAGGGCGCTGGAGATCCCCTGCCCAGGCCAGAGGCCTTCGCCAGAGGTCTCAGCCATATGCCAGGGCAGAGCCAGAGGCCTCAGGCATAGGCAAGGCAGAGCCGGTGATCAGAGGGGTATGAGGGTACACTACCCAGGCATAAGGCCTGGGTCAGAGGCCTCAGGCCTGGGCAGGGGCAAGGCTAGATATCGCAGGGGCCTAGGCTCTGCAAAGCCAGCAATTGGAGGGGCAGAGGCGGAGCCTGCAATCGCAGGGGTCTGGGCACCGGTGGAGCTGGCAAAGCAAGGGGTCTAGGGGTCTCCTGCCCAGGCCTGTAGCCTTGGCCAGAGGCTGAAGTGGGGCAGAGGTGGAGCTGGTGATCACAGGGGCCTGGGGGTCCCCTGCCCAGGCCTGCAGCCTTGGCCAGGGGCTGCCAGTGGGGCAAGGGCAGAACTGGCGATGGCAGGGGGCAGGATCAGAGCTGGCGATCGCAGAGGCCTGGGCTCTGAAGCCAGCAATTGGAGGGGCTTGGGGGTCTTCTGCCCAGGCCTGCATCCTCAGCCAGAGGTTACAGGCCTGGGCAGGGGTGGAGCCAGTGATTGGAGTGAACTACAGAGGAAACATCTTTTCTGACTGCTCATTGGCTAAGCTCCCTGTATGCCACTGGTAATATTCTTAGTAACTTGGGTAATAAGAATCCAAAAAGGTGATCTAAGTTTTTCCCACCACACTCCTGGAGGAAAAAAATAAAGGTCCACTGCCAGAGGGCTAAGAAATGTCATATCCTGCCCTAGCTGGTTTGGCTCAGTGCATAACGCCTCAGCCTGCTGACTGCAGGGTTTGGATTCAATTGTGACCAAGGGCATGTACCTAGATTGCAGGCTCCTCCCTGGCCAGGGTCCAGGTCAGGGCATATGCAGGAGGCAACCAATCAAAGTGTTCCTCTCATTCTGACATTTCTCTCTGTTTTTCCCTTCTCTTCCACATTCTCTAAAAATCAATGGAAACATATCCTCAGGTGATGATAAGGAAAGAAAGAAATATCATATCCTATGAAAGACACATCTTGAAAATACCTAAAGAAAGTTGTCATTTTTTCATGGTGAAGGGATTGAGTCCGTGTTGATGAAAACACCTAGGTGGCTGTGGTGACTGGCAGTGGATGCAGCAGCAGGGTGATGGGGCTGGTGGCTTCCCCTGATCAGGCCGGTCACCTCCCGCAAAGGGAGGCCAGATTGCGGCTTAGGCCTGCTCCCCAAGGGGAGCAGGGAGAGAGCCTAAGCCATCAGAAGGACACCCCCTGAGGGCTCCAAATATGTGAGGGGGGCAGGCTGGGCTGAGGACCCCCCCCCTCCCCCAGTGCGCGAATTTCGTGCACTAGACCCCTAGTTCTATATAATAAAAGGGTAATATGCAAATTGATCCTAACAGCAGAATGACTGGGAATGACTGGTCACTATGACACACACTGACCGCCAGGGGGCAGACGCTCAATGTAGGAGCTGACCCTGGTGGTCAGGGTACTCCCACAGGGGGAGCTCTGCTCAGCCACAAGCCAGACTGATGGCTGCTAGTACAGCAATGGTTGTGGGAGCCTCTCTTCCCTCCTCAGCAGAGCTAAGAATGTCTGACTGCAGCTTAGGCCTGTTCCCCGCTGGCAAGTGGACATGCCCCGAGGGCTCTCGGGCTGCCAGAGGGATGTCTGACTGCCAATTTAGGCCCAGTCCCCCATGGAGTGGGCCTAAGTCAGCAGGTGGACATCCCCCAAGGGGTCCCAGACTGAGAGAGGGCACAGGCCAGGCTGAGGGACCCTCCCCTTCCCCGAGTGCACAAATTTTTGTGCACTGGGCCTCTAGTATAATAAGAAAACTGAAAGATCTTCTGGACGACCTTCCGGACGAAGCCAGGGCTGTGAGGGCTGAGCCCCTTGAACAATTTTTGTGCATCGGGCCTCTCTATTATATATATAAATCCTTGGGTACAATCTGATATTTTTTATTCCATTTCATGAAGAAGAAAAAGTACTGGTCATGACCCCACTAAATTGATCTCGTGACCACAGTTTGAAAATTAGTGTTCTAGATTACATTTCAGGAGTTGAGTTACTCAGTGGTAGGGTAAAAATGGAACTTTCTACATTTTGCTTTTTGTTAGCGTATATTCACCATTGGCACATTGTGTGTGAGGGTGGTTTAACTACTCTGCTTGGGGGCATTTGGAAATGTGAAGACAGTGTTTATTTGTCCCTGTCACCAGGGAGTGCTTTTGGCATTCAATAGATGGGGTCAGAATCGTAAATCTCCTGAAATACACAGGACAAGCCTGCATAAGCAATTATTATTCTGTCTAGAATGTGTTTGTGTTCTTGTTGAAAAACTGGACATGATTGTGATTTTCTACCATTTTCCTTATTTTTTAAAAAATATATTTTATTGACTTTTTACAGAGAGGAAGGGAGAAGGATAGAGAGTTAGAAACATCGATTAGAGAGAAACATCAATCAGCTGCCTCCTGCACACTCCCCACTGGGGATGTGCCCGCAACCAAGATATATGCCCTTGACCGGAATCGAACCTGGGACCTTTTAGTCCACAGGGCGACGCTCCATCCACTGGACCAAACTGGTTAATGCCATTTTCCATATTTTTATTTTTTTAGCAGGCTTAATTCACTTTATTTTTCTAGTATAAAATTATGTGGTGGCCACAGCTGGAGCCTGGGTCCTTTGCACAGAAACTCTGGTGTGGGTCTTCATGAGATGGTCAGTGAATTCCTGATAGGAAGGCTTGGTGAACACCGTCTCTTTCCAGAGATCTGGGGTGAGATAGCTGTAGATATTAGAGCTGGCATCAAAGGTGGCCTTGGCTTGGAAGGAACGGTGTGGGGCTTGCCCATCTTGTTTCCCCAGTAGCCCCGCCGCGCACGGGCACAATAGAGAGCTTGGTCAGGATAATGGCTCCACGGATGGCAGTGGCTACTTCCTTTGAGCACTTCACACCCAGACCGACATGCCCATTGTAGTCTCCAATGGCGACAAATGCCTTGAACTGGGTCCTCTGGCCAGCACGTGTCTGCTTTTGCACAGGCGTGATCTTCAAGACTTCATCCTTGAGATATGCCCTCAAGAAAAAGTCAATAATCTCAGATTCCTTGATGGGCAAGGAGAAGAGGTAGATTTCCTCTAGGAACTTGATTTTCATGTCCTTGACCAGGCAGCCCTGCTTGGTGATAGGGATCTCCTTGTCCTCAGCCTTGGCCCCTGCCCTGGACATCGCTGCCAAATCCTCCACGGAAGCCGCAGTGACCTATTCTGAGGCCTCCGTGCCCTCCCGTAGCACCGGCGTCATCCGCCATTTGGTGTTTCGTCGGAAAAGAAGCTACAATTTTCCTGATTATCACACTGTTTATTGGTGACATTGTCATGGGGTGTGACAGAAGGAACATAGGGCTTGGAGTCCACTATCTGAGTTTGAATCTTGCTATTTAACCAGCTCTCTTTTGTCCCTGAAAATTTTATCTGCTTTCTGTATGGCTCATTTTTTGATCCAGAAAATGGAGATGACAATACATCTAGGAGTTTGCAAGAAATAAGATTATGAATGCAGTGTTTACATGATACAGTGCTTAGCACATAAGTGCTTAAGAAGTGAGAGTTACTACATTATGAATTTGTGTTACTGAATTTGCTTACTTATTCATTTAAACCCATTTTTTGAGGTAGGGAAATACTTACCTTTGTTACATCTGGCCTTTATTTCTATGTAAAGAAAAAAAGAAAAACCTTCTGTGGCCATTGGGTTAGTAGGGCATCAGATAAAAGGGTTAAGAATATTTGGGGTTTAAGTATCGCTCATTCTAATTTGTCTCCCCTGAATTTTTTCCCTTTTACTGCAGCACTCTCATCAGTTCCTGTGGATGTGATGGAGCCAACCACACCAGCGCCACAGGCCCCGAAATCTCCCAACACTGAGTGGCTGGTCAGGACCTCTGCCCCAGAGAAAGCCGCCGATTCAGCTGCAGCCACCTTTTTTAAGATGCCGCAAGAAAAGAGCTCTGGATGCAGCTAGAGAGCAGTAGTTCGCCCACCAGGAGCCCGTGGGTGTTGTGAAACAAATACTAGGTTTTGTGTTATGTAGTCTTGCATATTTCCATTGATATTCCCAGTCTGTTTATCACTAGGACTGGCTCCTTCTTCAAACAAAGCAGTGGACTCTTTCTCTTAGAAAATCATATTGTGGAAATGTGTGTCTTTTTTAAAAAGTAAAGTATTGAGGCCGCAGTTTTTTTAAAAAAGTCATTCTATGCTATATTTGTTATTGCTGTTGCTGTCTCTGCAGTTACCTACAGCTCCAGTTACAGAGCTGTTGCTTTTTTGCGGGTGTGTCCCTTTTTTTCCTGAAAAACTAGTAATTGCTTTGCATACTTGTGTAGAGCTTTTAGGAAGTTCCCAATTTGCGGTCAGTTCCAGTCAAGTTTAAACACTGAGTTAAGACCTGTGTGTGGAATTGTGCTTGCAGTAGGTAAGGCTTGCCCTTCGGCCTGGCCTTGCTTTATTCACAGTGCCAATCAGATAATCCACCAAGGTCTCAGTTTGGAGCTTCAGAAGCAACACCAGCAGCAGGGACTTGGGGACACCTTGCAGTCTTCTAGATGCCCATGGGATCGCCAGCAGCTGCTTTGTACTTTGCCTCATCTCCAGAGTTGGTGTTCTATGGAAAGAGGACATATTACACACACACACACAGATTGAGGTAATGAAGATGGTTTAACTGTATAGCAAACTTAGAATAGTCAGTGGTTTGTGTCTTAATACTTCATGTTGCAAGTGTAAGCCTTTACATACTAAACAGGATTTTATTGTTAGTTTACAGGTCAATAACCTGCAGCAGATACTCATAATCTATTATAATAATGGCTTCTTGGGGTTATACTTTGGGGAGGAAAAATGTCTTTTGACATGCCTTTATATTTGCCATGTGTGTGACAGCTGAGCTGCGTGTAGAGTTATGTACACATCCATGCCTGAAGTTGATGCTCTTTTGTCAAGATGAGGAATAAGTGATTGCCTAGAGCTGCTGGAGGAAACCACCCTTTCTAAAGAAAAGATTAACCACCGTCTTGCATTCAGGGCCCTGGGTGATAGAAGGGCTCTTGTTTTGTACAAATTTAGTACATTTACTCTGAAATATGCAGATACTGGTCTGTAAGTGCCCACTGCTCTGGCACTGTTCTAAGGGATGCCACTCTTGCACCTGGACTTTTCTGTGTTTCAGTAGGTGTTGAGTGGCAGGTGGCCCTTTCCCTCACACTGAATATGATGGCAGGCTGCTTTATCGTGTTCCCCCTAAAAATTATAGCTCTAGTCAGTGGTAGTTCCAGGATTTCCTCATCTGAGGGGTTGGTGTGAGTCTAATTGAGGAGGGGATATAAGTTAAGTTTATGTGGCACTTTAAGTAAGACTGAGACTGTGTCGATTGTCCCTAACAAGGATTAGGGTAGAGGGAGGGTGTATGGAGATTGTGGGGTGAGGAGCAGTGCAGAAGCCAATGCAGTATCCCTGTTCTCATGTGGGGAGTGTACTGCCCCCTGCAGGCTGCACACCAGCCATGGAGAAGGTAGTATGTCTCTTGAATACACTATGGCACGACTGAATTGTTTAGTGGTGAAAGTGGGTCTTATTGTTGTGGGTGCATTCTTACCTAGTCCCCATAGTGTTCCGAGGCACACACTTCGAACATACTTTTTTGGATTTGAGGGGGAAATCCTTGGACATAATTTGATTTTCTTTGCACTAAGCTCTGTGACTCATGCAGAGATTGGTCCTGTGAGCATAGCCTAGTAAGACCTCCATAGTTCAGGTCGAATCTTTTCTTCATGTCATGTTGTCTGACGTTCTGTCTACCTGTAATTAAAAAGTAACATATATGCAACTTTACATTTTAAACATCTCTATGATTAAAGGCAGGTGACTGCTGCCATTTTACAGAGACAAGAGCAATCACAGTTTAGTGACTTGCTCAAAATCATATATCAAGCCAGTATTAAAATCCCAGATTTTCAGACTTTCTCTGCCCTGGGTTTTAATCTCTTGTTTGTCATTGATAGACCTGAGTTGCTCTGAGGCCCATGTTTTTGAAACAGGATGTGATGGGGCAGCCTACTTGGACCCCCATACCTGCTGTCCCCCTGTGGCACACAGTTCTTTTATCCCTCAATAAATTGTTTCCTTCAAAAGAGAAAGAGAAAGAGAGAGAGAGAGAGAGAGAGAGAGAGAGAGAAAAGAAACAGTATGCCATGAATGTTTATCATCTTTCTTGGGCATGCTTTTCTACATATTTCAAATACCTTCAACAGGGATCACCAAAAAATGTTATATCTACCTATAGTAATTGGGGAAGAAAATTAATTGCCTAAGAAAATAGCAATTAAGCACATTAGTACTTTGCAACACAAGTTTTTAAATTGTGTTCTTGTAAGCTGCTGCATGAGCCTGCTTACAGAATTACTAACTTACTCTGCTGGTTTTCTGTATGAGTCAGTTCCAGAGGAACCTTAGAAATGAGTGTATTTTGAACCTTAAATTTTAAATCTTTTTTATGTAACAAACTATATAATGTCATAAATGAAGAAAAGTCTGTTATCTTTTAACAAAAGATATAACTTCAAAATCAGGTTTTGTAGTACTTTAAAAAGTAATTCCTTTGAGGTTAATTCCTTGAGCTTACATGTATTTTATCTGCTCAAAAGTAATAACAGGCTCAGTTCCATGTTCTTACTTATTTCAGGTTCTGGATTATCCCAACTGGCTACACATCTGCCTGTCTGAATCCTAATCCTGTGTATTTTCCAAATAGGCAAAACTCAAAACATCATCTACTACCATCATTCATAAAAGTTAGTTCTGCTTATGAGTGTAAGGGAATTTAAGATTATTTTTCAGATGCAGTATTTTAAAGGGAACAACTTCTTTTGCATTACAACTCTTGTGTTGCTTTTTGATAAGAACTGTTCAAGAAAGGAAATTAGTAGCAGTTTAAATGGTGCCAAATTTGGGGACAGATTATGGTCTTTGATGGTGTATGCTTTTAAACTTGAATTCTTTAGAAATCAAATGCATTCTTTTTTTTTTTTTTTTTTTTTTTTTTTTTTTTTTTTTTTTTTTTTTTTTTTTTTTTTTTTATTTTTTTTTTTTTTTTTTTTTTTTTCAAATGCATTCTTTTGGTGGGTTGTGAAACAGCCTGCAAACAAGGCCAGTTAGGCTGCAAAATGACCAAAAGCTTAAATAAATCTAACCTGTGCTGCTCATGGCATCTTTGGTAAGTAAAACTCCACACCTAGAATGGGGAATGAAATTCTTTGAGTCCCAAGTAGATTAATCTGACATATCTTCGCATTTTAGAATCAGAAACACAATTGAGACCACAGCTACAAAGTAAAGGAGCAGTAATCAGAGAAGTCGCTCAGAGAAGGGAACTAGGCTGGCATTGGCACGGTTGATGTGCTCTGAGCCATACGTGTTTTGTTCCCTGGGCTCTGTGAAAGCAGCATTAGGGGCCATTAGTCAGTATTCTGTGTCTGGTGAGCCCTGTCTTGGCTGGGGTGAGAGCAGCGTGGCTTACTCAGGCAACTATGAATGTCGTCTAGGGGCGAGGCCTGCAGGACCTGGTCATGGTTCAGGGGTGGCAGGAGGGATGATAGAAGCAGTTTGCGCGTGCTGTCAGCTGCTTCCTTTGCTAATGCTTGAGCTGTCCATTTCACTTGTCAGTATTTCCTTATCTCCCACTCCAGTCTTGACAGTGGAGTTACTGATGGTGGCAGCAATCAAGAGGGGATCCTACCCAATGAGACTGGTACAGAGGGAAGAGGTGAGGAAAGTGGTGGGTTCCTCTGTTAGCACCAACACACAGTGGCCCAGAGATGCTTTCGCCTATGTTAAGATCACAACAGGTGAATGTCAAATGCCTGGGAGCAGCAGCATGAACAGTACCAAGGAAAAGGAGCGATATTGCTAAAAAGTATGGAGTATAAGGTTTTTAACAAGCCCAGCAAAAACAAATGTGACTAAAAAAATTTCCTGCCACTGCTGATACACAGGCACTTGGTAAAATTGCCAAATTTGGGGATAAAAAACTTAAAGCATAGTATTGAAGAATGGGGCATGTCCTAAGGCTGTTCACCATGGAGCAGTCTTGGCAAGGTGAAGTGAGAAGGCGAGGGGAAGGGGTAGGTGCTTACAGTAGTGTGCTAGCCTGCCTGGACCAACAGTATCAGCTCAGTCTCCCTAAACCCACTAAATCTGAAACTGTGGGAACAGTAACCTTTTACACGCTCTCCAGGGGACTCTGGTGCAGGTTGGTATTTGAGAGCCACACGATTTGCCAGTTAAAAACTTAATATGCTGGTAACCCCCTGAGCTCTTAGGTATTATATTACTCTCCATAAGAAGAGAGATGTTGCCCTGGCCGGGTGGTTCAGTTTTGGGAATGTCCTACCGTAGACCAAAAGATGGTGGGTTTGTTTCCGGGTCCGGTCATCAAAACTTTAGAAATTAATTCTGTTTCTAAGAATTGGCTAGCCCTGGGAGGAGCAGTCTCTCCCCAGCCCGAAAGGTTTCTTAAGATGTCAAAATATCATACCTAGGTTAAGGGTTCGATCCCTGGTTGGGGCATGTATGGGAGACAACCAATTAATGTTTCTCTCCCTCTCTAAAATCAATAACAAAAAAAAGTAATGAGTTTTTTGTGTGTGATATTTTGCAGCCACTGTTCATGTCTTTTTTTCCCCATACCCCTTCCCTCAAGCTCCTGAAAAATCACCTGGAAATATTGAGAAAGGATAATGTGGAGAAAAATGCCATCAAGGCCAAACTTAGATGAATGGAAACAATGTTTTAAAATATAAGTGGATTAAAATATAACCATGAATTTTTAGTCTGTGAGTGAGAGTCATTTTTCACAACAGTAAAACATTTGTGTAAGATACTGCCATTCATGACTATATTCTTGCTCATTGTCTCTTAGTTTCATGGGAAAATGTTACGTGTTTTCCAGTGTCACAATGCTGAAGCCTTTAAGTATGACTCACAAATGTGAAACAAACAGAAAAGAAGTTGGAAGAAAAACTACCCTGAGGACATAGCTTTTGTAGTAAATACCTGTTGAGTTGTTAGTAATCTTGCTGGGACTTAATCCCAGTATTCACAACATGTAAAAATCAATTTTCAGTTATCCCACATAATCACATCCTGTTTTAAATTTCAAGTAATGCAGGCATCCTCAAACTACGGCCCGTGGGCCACATGCGGGTGTTTTTGCCGCTGCTTCCTGTCCTGCTTAAAATAAGATATGTGCAGTGTACATAGGAAGTTGTTCAGTTTTTTTTTAAACTATAGTCAGGCCCTCCAATGGTCTGAGGGACAGTGAACTAGACCCCAGTTTAAAAAGTTTGAGGACCCATGAAGTAGTGCGTCTACAGGGGTTGAGGACCCATAGCATGTTATATATAGACTAGAGGCCCAGTGCACAAAAATTTGTGCACTTCGGGGTGGGGGGCTCCCTCTGCCTGGCCTGTGTCCTCTCGCAGTCTGGGACCCCTTGAGGGATGTCCACCTGCTGGCTTAGGCCTGCTCCCCAGGCAATCAGGCCTAAGATGGCAGTCAGACATCCCTCTGGCAGCCCGGGAACCCTCAGGGGATGTCCACTTGCCGGTGGAGAGCAGGCCTAAGCTGCAGTCAGATATTCTTAGCGCTGCTGAGGAGCAGGAGAGGCTCCCACAACCACCGCTGTACTGGCAGCCTTCTGGCTTGTGGCTGAGCAGAGCTCTCCCTGTGGAAGTACCCTGACCACCAGGGTCAGCTCCTGCATTGAGTATCTGCCTCCTGGTGGTCAGTGCGTGTCATAGTGACCAGTCATTCCCAGTTCTGTTAGGGTCAATTTGCATATTACCCTTTTATTATATAGGATAGAGGTCTGGTGCATGGGTGGGGGCTGGCTGATTTGTCCTGAAGGGTGTCCCAGATCAGGGTGGGGTTCCTGCTGGGATACCTGGCCAGCCTGGGTGAAAGACTGGTGGCTGTTTGCAGGATGGCCACATCCCCTTCAGGGTGGGGTCCTGTTGGGGTGCCTGGCCAGCCTGGATGAGGGGCTGATGGCTGTTTGCAGGCTAGCCACAGCTCCCATTGACCCAACATCCCAGTGAGGCTGGCTGGAATCAGGTTTCTGGGGTTTGTTTATCTTCTATAATTG
Source organism: Murina feae (assembly GCA_004026665.1). Lineage (NCBI taxonomy): Eukaryota > Metazoa > Chordata > Mammalia > Chiroptera > Vespertilionidae > Murina > Murina feae. The sequence goes on along the minus strand of PVJC01008138.1, from coordinate 31,457 downwards.
AAACTTTGTTGCCTTGAGCAGAGGCCTGGCCGGCCTAGGCAGGCAGTTTCCTCCATCTCTGATGCAACGGAAGCCTCCTATTTGCTCTAGCTCTGGCTACCGGGTGCCATCTTGGCTGGGTTAATTTGCATACAGTCACTCTGGTGGGCGTGACTTGGCTGGTGGGCGTGGCTTAGGTGTAACAGAGTGAGAGTCAATTTGCATATTATTCTTTTATTAGATTAGATTGTCTGACTTGGGTTCAGTGTTTTAGAATACAGTACTTTAAACTTAAAAGTTTTGAAATGACCATTTTTTTTCTTTAGATTTTATTCATATTAATTGGGCTGAGTCCTAACTGACTACCAAAGCTTATGAACCCAAGTTCTCTTGGGGATTATGTGTATCTAAGGAGGAGGAGGAGTCTTGTCTCATTGCTTTGGATGCTCATGTGGTCTGTGCCTGGATCTTAATTTATTTATTTATTTATTTATTTATTTATTTATTTTTAAATATTTTATTGACGTTTTTACAGAGAGAAAGGGAGAGGGATAGAGAGTTAGAAACATTGATGAGAGAGAAACATCGATCAGCTGCCTCCTGCGTACTCCCCACTGGGGATGTGCCCGCAACCAAAGTACATGCCCTTGACCAGAATCTAACCTGGGACCTTTGAGTCCGCAGGCCGATGCTCTATCCACTGAGCCAAACCGGTTAGGGCTGGATCTTAATTTATAAAGGTGACTGCCTGGCTGGCTTGGTTCAGTGGTTGAGCATTGACCTATGAACCAAAAGGTCACGGATCCATTCCTGGTTGGGGCATATGCCCGGGTTATGGCTTGATCCCCAGTGTGGGGTGTGTAGGAGGCAGCTGATTAATGATTCTCATCATTGATATTTCTATCTCCTTTTCTCTCTGAAATAATTTTTGAAAAGTTTATAAAGTTGACTGAGGACATGGAGAGGTCAATGCCATTGAAAGAAAAGTTTAATGTTATAGTTTCCATAGAAACAATGCACAACTTGCCACACAAGGCCACAGGACGAACACCAGATTTGGAACAGGAAGCAGAAGACCATAAGCAAATGATAGGTGTAGGCCTGAGCCTTTATGGGAGTTTTCTCCTGAAAGGCAAGGCAGAGAGGGCGGACAGCTTAGGAATGTCTAGTTTGGGTAATTGGGGTCCTTTGGGCTATGGAGTGGTCTCTAGTTGCCTCATAGCCCCCCTGGGATGTTTACTTCCTGGGGTGTACAGGTCAGATGGAGGAGACATGGCTCCATCATCCCTGGTAAGTTTGTACTTCAAAAGTGTGCTGCTGGCTGAATCCTTTGCTCTTTCAAAGAACTGGCTAGCCCTGGGAGAAGCAGAAAGGTTTCCCAGCCAGAAAGGTTTCTTAAGGTGTCAAAACATAATTCACAGAAAATGAAAAACCACAATTAATATACATGTGTAGGCTGCTTTACCTCTCATTTTAATTTTTATAGCCATTTAAAACACCATATAATTTGCCTTTTCTATCTTGGAAACCATTTAAAAGTACCTCAAGCCAAAAATGTTTTTACTTGATATTATTAAGATGTGAGAATATAAAATAGTTAAGATATAAATTATGAAAATTAATGTGTTTTTTCTCTAGAAGTGAGTTCTGATCCTTGCAGCTCTCTCATTCACATGCTTTCAATTGAAAAAGGAAAGAAAATATCAGAGAACTTAGGAATGGCGTGGTGGCTTTGACTTAAATCAACCCATTTCACTGTGTAGATTCTTCTCTAGTTTGCTCTTTCCAGTGGGCCATGCATTTCTCCATGAAAAATTGTCATGACTGTGCAAGCTTCTACCACACCAAAACCTTGCTGACATTTTGAATGGCTGTCAGTATTTAGCTCACTCAGCCTCCCACCTGTTATCGGCAGCTATTGCAAACTGTAGCCATTTAAAAAATTTCTACCCCCTCCTCTCAACCTCAGCAGCTCATCCCTCCCTTTACAGATAACAGAGCATTAGAAAGGAGTCCCCACGTACACACTCTCACATACACCCTCACCTGCCCCGCTCAAGACAATCCCTTCTGCAGTGCCCTAGGTCCCTCCTCTGTCGCTCCATCTAGCTACAGTGCTCCTGGCACATACAGTTTTGCACTCAAACATGTTCAGACTCCGTCTTCTAACAAAAATACCCTTAACTCTTTGAACCTCTTGATCATCACTGAAGTACCGCCCTCACTTGTACTTTCTGTCCCTAAATTCTCAATTCACTGAAGCAGTAGTTTTTAACCCTGTCTGCACATTAGTATGGCCTGGGGAGATTTTTTTCAAAATCCTAATCCTCCGCAACTGAATCAGCCCAGTTACGTGGGGATGAGGACAGGCCCCAGGCTTTTTAAAGCAATGTGCAGATGGGCAAGTCCAGCCACTGCCCTCATCACCACTAAATTTGTTCTTGCTGGGTTCCCAGTGACTTCCAATTGCCAAATTTTAGTCCTTATGTTGACCTTCACAGCTTGATACTGATCACCATTTCCTTTTTGGAATTCTTTCCTCTCTGACCCTGCTCTTCCCTGATTTTTCTCCTCCTCCTTTGCTCTTTGTCACTCTCCAGAAGGGGGCAGGTTGGTTGATAGGTCCCAGATGTTTGTCCTCACCTCCAAAAAGTTCAATTAACACCTATATGCTAATGAGTTCCTTTACCAAACCACCTTAATGCACTGACTGAAAGCACAGGCTTAGAGTAAAACATTGACCTTCATTAATAATTACTGTAAATTTCTAGGAATGAATACTCAAGTCTCTGCTCCTTCCCTCACTTCTCTCTGCTTCTTTTCCAAGTCCCCTGAGGTAGGGAGAGTGGCTAATCCTATTAGATTCTAAGGACCACCCTATTTACTAGTGGATGGAGTTGCTGTTCATGAAGTCTGCCTTGAACTGTGGTCCCTCTTCTGCTTTCTCCTTTCCAGGGTCTTGGACTGGTCAGGAGGCAGGGCCACTTCTGCATGTGAGGGGGCTACCCCCACCTAATGCCCTCTCCAGTTTTTTACTTTTCTGCTGCTGGTAAGATTTTAGTTTGAGTTTAGGGGCTGAGACAGACCCATTTCCTCATTACTTTTTGACCTTGAGTACCATGTTGGATCTTTGTCAGAGAACTTTTAAAATTGTATATATAATTGATTTCAGAGAGGAAGGGAAGGAGGGAGGGAGGGAGGGAGGGAGGGAGGGAGAGAGAGAGAGAGAGAGAGAGAGAGAGAGAGAGAGAGAGAGAGAGAGAGAGAGAGAAACATCAATGATGAAAGAGAATCATTGATTGGCTGCCTCCTGCTTGCCCCACACGGGGGGTTGAGCCCATAATCTGGGCATGTGCCCCAACCCGGAATCAAACCATGATCTCCTGGTTCATAGGTTGATGCTCGAACACTGAGTCATGCCAGCCAAACTGTCAGAGAACTTTTTATTGGGGTTTCAGGTACTGCTAACTAGCTCTACTAATAAAGGGAACTTGATTTTCTGCCTCACTACCATCACAGCATGCTGCCTCTGGAACATGTCCCACCCTCACCAGATGGGACCCTGTGTGTCCCTGGCTCCTTTGAATCACTAGTTTCTGATTTAAAATTGGGGATAGGTGGATCTATGTTATGACAGTTATGTGCCTATGCTCTAGCTATAGGAAGTGAGAGTGAGCTTATCTGTAATGTTTCACTGGGATGGATGAAATATAAGAGGGCAGTTCAGATGCCGGACAGCTGATATTATAACAAAGATCCACTAGAGCCATTGCCCTACTCACTGATTCAAAAAACATTTAAGCACTCATTAAGCCAGTCTTCCTCAGAGAGCTCTTGGGGAAGGGCGGCTGCCCCAAAGCAGGTTATTCTGAGGTTCCTTGATATATTCTACACATTCCTGAAACCAGTAGAACCCTTTCCAGAGCCAATAACAGCAACATTTACTGAGGAATTATTATATGCCTAACATAATTTCACTTAAATAATCTCACTTAATCCTCAACAACTCTAAGGTAAATATTTTTATCTCTTTTAAAGCAGTGAAGTATGCTTACAGTTAGATTAATTTGCTCTAAGTCACATAGCTAATCATTGTATGCTAGGATGCGAACTGTTTGATGCTAGAGTTTCTATTACCAGCCAGTGCCCTATGCTGCCCCTTTTCACAATAGAAATGAACTGTTGGTAGCCATGTATGTCTCAAACTGTGTCACCTAGGCCCAGGGCTGGGTATCTAAGTGATACCCTATTATTCCATTTACCTGTTGCTGCTGATGGGCTATTTCTCTGTCAAAGCAACATGAATGGGCTCATCTCTTCTCTGTGTCTCCAGCATTGAAAGGAGATAGGCAAGTCCTGTGTCATCCTCTTAAAGCAGTGGCTCTCAAACTGGGTCACGACCCCTTTGGAGGTTGAACGACCCTTTCACAGGGGTCGCCTAAATACATCCTGCATATCATATATTTACATTAAGATTCATAACAGTAGCAAAATTACAGTTATCAAGTAGCAATGAAAATAATTTTAAATGGTTGGGGGTCACCACAATATGAGAAACTGTATTAAAGGGTCGCAGCATTAGGAAAGTTGAGAACCACTGTCTTAAAGCAATCTGGCTTTATTTTTGAAAGTGACTAGAGCAAGAGCCAATAAAATCTTCCAAATCTATGGAAATAAAAAAGCATTTTCCTTTGTGTGCCAAGGCAAAATTGATCCATAAGCCAGGAGGACATGTGCTTTGAGTTGTTAATGGCAGTGATGGACTGTATTGAACAACCCATAGAAATGCTGGCAAAATAGCTGTTTTAACAGTCTTGGCCTTCATTCAGTAGATGTGTGTGGAACACATTTTATGCCAAGTACTCTGCTAGCTGCTGAGTTTACAAATGGGAAAGGCATTCTTGCTGTCATGAAGTTCAGGGTCTTCTTTGAAGAGATAAGGAAAGCAAATAGTACAATGTGAAGTGGTAAGTTTTGAAGTAAGAATGTCAGGGTATTTTGGCAAGAAGGAAGTCACTCTAACTCCAACCGAGCAGAAAGAGGATTAAAACAATACTGAATCTGAAGCATGAGCAGGAGTTAAGTGAAGAAGAGAGGAGGAGACCGTCCAGTGTAACGAACATGGTTTGCTCAAGCGCCTGGAAAGGCTGATACATAGAGCATATGGAGGAAGCAGGGACAGGTGGGCAGGGGACAAAGTGAAAGGGCCTGTGTGACCATCTTGCTTGTTGGTTTGGAGCTGTTACACTGTTCTTCTGCTGTGCAGTCATGGAAACCCGACTACAAGTGGCCCACTGGGTAAGCAGAGCTGGGACTGAGATGGGAGCAGGTCTGCTTCTCCTTGATCATCTCTCCGAGATAGAGAACCAGGTCCACCTATTTGCAGGAGCTACTGGCATGCTTAGGATTAGATTAAACTGAATTGGAAATACCAGTTCATGCCATAGCTGACTGACTCCCTATGTTCTATCATAAGGCCAGCCTGAAGTTATTGCCCTTGAACCACCTTGTCTTGGTAGAATTTAATGCACAATGTGATAGTCCTAAGTGCTAGTACTGTTCTTCAGTGACAAAGTTGTCACTGTCAATGGCCAGTTATGCATGCTGGGCCGTGTGTCAGTGGTGACAGTAAATTTGTGTTGATCCTTTTGCACCTTTTAGGATGGGGATTTTGTAATCTTTGCTATTTCAAGGCTGCAGAAAGTATCCATAGGATAAATCCAGGGCAACCTGGCCTACACTAAGCTCTGATCCCCATGATTTTGGATTCATTAATACAATGCTCTAAGTAACTAAAGTTAGCTCAACCCTTTGAAACAGTGTGAAATGGAACCAATTAAGTGTTTTGGGCCAACCATGGTGACTAATGGCCCTTTTTCCAGCATTCCACATTAGTGTGACTCAGAACCTCCTCTCCAAGTTCTTTGGAGCTCTTGATTAAAAACACTTTAAAAAATCTTTTACTTTTAAATAATTTTAGGCTTGTAGAAAAGTTGCAAAAATAATACAGAGATTTGCCCTATGTCCCTTTCACTATGTCCCTTTCTAATGTCAACAGCTTACATAGCTATGGTACAATGATTGAAACCCTGGAAGTAACACTAACACAATCCTATTAACTAAAGTATATACTTTATTTGAATTCCACCAGTTTTCCCAGCAATACTCTTTTTCTGGTTAAGGATTAAATCCAGGATCCATATGTACCTGGGACTTCAGCCAGGCTTTCCATTCTATTGCATTGGTTGATTTGGTTACTTGTGCACAGTACCACACTGTTTTAATGATGGAAACTTTATAGTATATTTTCTGATAGAGCTAGTATCCTCATAATTTTTCTTTTTCGGTATTTTCCTGGCTATTTTTATATGTTTGTTTTTTCATATAAACGTTAGCATCAATTTTAGTATCAATTTGTCTAACTCCATTAAAAATGTATTGATGATTTAATTGAGATTGTATTACATTTATTTTGTTAATTCTCATCCGAGGATTTTTTTCCCCCATTGATTTTTAGAGAGAGTGGAAGGAAGAGGGAAAGACAACACACAGAGAGAAACATTCAGGTGAGAGAGACACATTGATTGGCTGCCTCCTGCATGTACCCCAACTGGGGCCAGGGATTGAGCCTGCAACCGAGGTATGTGCCCTTTACTGGAATCAAATCCACAACCCTTCAGTCTATGGGCCAATGCTCCAACCACTGAGCCAAGCCAACTAGGGCTGTGTTACATTTCTTAGCTAAGGAAGAACTGACATCTTTACACTGTTGAGTCATCTTATCCAAGAACACGGGATATATTTCCACTTGTTCCAATCTGTTTTTGTGCCTTTTTTAGGACTTTAAAATGTTCTTATCTAGATTTTGCACATTTAAGTTTATACGTAAGTACTAGGTATAATTTAATCTTCTTTGTTGCTAGTAAATGGGGTTTTCTCTGCCATTATGTCTTCTACTGGGTTATTGTTTTACATATGAAGGCTATTGATATCTGTATGCTAATTTTATATCTTGCTACCTTACTGGATTCTTTCACTTTTGGGTTTAGTTTTGTCATTGATCCTCAAGGGTTAAAAAAAAAATTAACTTTATAAATGTACAAAGCAGTGGCAGAAAAATGAAAGAATCTCTACAGGCCAAAAGTGATACAAAAGCTCAAACCTTGGGAGGCAAGTAAGGTAGAAACATCTTTCACCATGCAAGTATCTGCAGAGACCTGGTTCCCTTGAGCCCATGTCATGATGACTGTGATGGGTATAGAAGATAAAGCAGAGCCAGCAGGGAGTTTAATCTGAGATCTCCCGAAAAGCAAAGACCCTCCAAGTGCTGTTCTTATGTAAACAGTATAAATACTAAATAAAACCACCAAGCAGAATAATAGTAAGGAAACGACACTATGTTGACCTTGGCTCTGGGTAGAGGAAAAGTTTTGTGTGTTTTTTTCATCTAAAGGTGTTTAACAAGTTGACCTTATCTCTATAAGATAAGGCTCAAGTTTATTCTATTTGTGTGGTCCAAAATACTGCAAATGGGAATTTAACTTACTGACCTAGGTCAGTAGTAACCCCAGATGACTAGCAGAAGCAAATAGGTTTTTACAATCTAGATATCAAAGAACTCCCACAGATAAAATTAAAAAAAATATGAGTGTTCACAATTAACCATGGACCAAACAAGAAAATAATTAACTTTATAATTAATACAGAAACAACATATAGGAGAAATCAGACTCACAAACACTTTAGATACTGTACTATTAATACAGAACATAAACTAAATATTTAAATATATTTTAAGAAATAAAAGAGACTTCAAAGCACCAGGTGACAAACACATATAATTTTGAACGGGTGTGATGAGAGTTAAAGTGTCTCACTGTCCATTTATTATTCTAGAGGAAAGTAAAGAGTCTTACTAATTTGGGATTTTAGGTAAGTAGACATGTTAAAATATTTGGAATAGCCACTAAAAGAATGAATATAATATAGAGAATGACATTTAAATTAATATGTGTGAAAAAAGAATGATAAAAAAATAAGAGGTGAGAAATATAAAAAGCATAAAATAAAAGAATTACAATATACTGGTAATAAACATAAATGAATTAAACTTGCCAGTTGAAAGTAAAGCCTTAATACTGGATTTAAAAAACCAAGCTATATGCTATTTATAAAAGACACATGTAAAACTTAAGGTCATAGAAAGATTAAAGGTAAAAGGATGGAACAACTCTAAGAGACAGAGGTCAGAGTAAAGACAACCTCTACAAAATAATAAATGTTTCAATTATTGATAAGTGGTTCCATTTGCCAGGGAGATGTCCTAATTCCCAACAAGGCTTAATTATTCAGCTTCAGTATGCATTAAGCAAAAATTGACAGAACTAAGTTTCAATATCTTTCAGTCATTGATATGACAAGTGGACAAGAATTGTTGTGAATATAGAATAAACAGCATAATGAATAAGGTTGGTGTAAAGGACATGAAATCATTCCCCAAAATTTGAAGTTACACATTATTCTGGGGCACAGATTGAATATTTACAAAAGGTGACACTTAGGCCTTCAAGCAAACCTCAGTATATTTGAAAGATGATAGTCACATAAACCACTTACTTTGATCATGATTAATTAAAAAGTTAATTTTTTAAAAAGGATTTTCTAATGCATTTGGATACTTAATAACATGTATAAACAAATGACTGAAAAAATATTAATGAATATTAGAAATATAGACTATTAGAAATATATATCAAAACCTTATCCCTTAACACTCTTGGAATGCAGATAAAAGGAGAGTTAGAAGAAAATTCATGATCTGAAATGTCTAAATCAGAGAGGCAGAAAGGACTGAAATTTGTGAAGCACTCTACTTATATAGCTAGTAAAAGAATAGCAGAATAAACCCAGAGAAGACAAAAGTAATAATCATGGTAAGATCAGAATTTAATGAAATAGGAAATAAACATATAATTAAGAGACCAACAAAGTAAAACATTAACACAAATAAAACTCTAACATTATTAAGAAAAGGAGAAGTTACAAATATTATTGAGACTAAAAGTGGGTATATAATTATGGATACAGGAGAGATTTAAAAGTTAATAAGGTAATATTATGAACAACTTTAGCCAATAAATTGAAAGCTTAGACAAAATGGACAAATTTCTAGAAAGAAATAATTTACCAAAATGTAATCAGGATAAGTAGCTTGATTACTCTTGTAGTATTAAACATAGTCAGTAGTTTAAAATCTAGGACTGTATTTTCTTTGTAGAAAGATGTTATGTGATCCACCCAAAACACAGGAAATGCTAGCTCTTTCTGGAGCTAGACACATTGATTGTAAAGTTCATTTGGAAGAACAAATGAGCAAGCCCCAGAAACCCCTGAAAAAAAACCACTTGGAAGGAGGGAGGGTATTACAACATAAAATCTCTCAAACCGAAAGTGTGGTACTGGCACATGCATAGACAGAATGACTAATGGAACACAGTAAGGAATTCAGAAATAAACCCAACTGCATATGAAAATTCAGTATGCAATACGGGTGGTGTCTTAAGTCAGTGAGGAGAAAAGATGGATTATAGAATGAACGATGTTGGGATAACTGGAGCCATAAGGAAAAAGAAAATTGGATCTGTCCCTTACACTACATACCCAGAATAACTTTTTATATTGATCAGAGATTAATTATACAACAGTAAACTATAAAATTACTAGAAAACAAGATGCATTCCTCAGTGTACTGGCCTGGGGGCCCAATCTGGCCTGAGGCCTATTTTTGGGCTTTTTAAGGGTTCAATAAACAAGAAAGAAGAGGAAAAGGACATGAACTTATCTGGTGGCAAGCTGTAAAAAATTTACTTATATATTTAAAATATTAAGATATTACAGGCAACCCCGGCTCTGTAAGCTGAGAATGAAGAGAGCTGTGCTTGGTTAGTTATAACGATGCCACTAAGCTCAGGGCGACAGTTCTGCTCACATGTCTTTCAGTCCCTTGGACCAGTAGGAAATACTCTCCACCCATTTGCTGGGAGAGATTGTAAACTGACATGGCAAAGGGTAGGGATACAGTGAAGGGTAAAAAATTAGGGCCAATAATGCAATCCTTCAGGCTAAACCTGACTTTAAAATCCAGACACAACAGAAATATATTTACACTGAAAAACAAACCAATATAAAATAACTCTTATCTGCAAAATATTCCATAAGCAAAGTAAACACAAGTGCTGAGTGGGAAAACATATTTATATTTTAGTTCACAGACTAAGGGTTAATATCCCTAACTTACACAGAGTTTCTAAAACTGGAGAAGATCCTATAGAAAAATAAGGAAGAGATGTGAACAGACAGTTCACAGAAAAAAAAAAAAAGCTTATGAAACATGAAAAGATGCTCAATTCTCCATAGCTATTGGATTTTCACAACAATCTAATGATGTAGATATTCTTATCATTCCCATTTTACAGATAAGAAAACTGAGTCCAAAAGAGGTAAAGTATTCTGCCTGAATGCAAATAACTAATAAGTAATGGTGCTGGGATTTGAACCCAGTCAGTCTGGCTCCAAATAAAAGAGTAATTCACCATGACTAAGTGAGGCTTATTTCAGAAACATGAGGATCATTTAATATTGACTAGCTGGGTGTTTCCTTAATATGATAAAATATATTTATCTCAATCCAAAGCCAGCATTGTACTTAATTGAGAGTTAGAGAAATGATTTCATTAAAGTCTGGAATAATACAAAGATATTCACTAATCATCACAAATACTTAAAAGTATTCTGCAAGTCTTGGACAAAACAATTAGATAAGAGAAAGAAATTAAAGGATGGAAATTAGGAAGAGAGGATAAAATTATAATTTGCTCATGATATGATTAAAACATTCATCTAGAAACTAAAGAGGACTACCAAAACATACAAAAAAAGAATTTCATAAATTAGATTATAAAATTAATTTTCAGAAATCAATATTTTGTCCAATGTCCAATTACATGAATAAAGAAAGGATTCATTTTATAAAAGCAGCAGAAAATATAAAATATTTAGGAATAAACTTAAGAAATATTACTTTGAAATAAAATAAAGAAGACCTAAATAAATGGGAAGATTTACTGTGCTCATGAATTGAAAGGCTCAAATGTTGTTGGTTCTTTCCCATTCAAAATCACAATGGATTCTTTTTTGGAAATTAACAAGCTAATTCTAAAACTTATATGAAAATTCGAGGCCTGGTGCACAGATTAGTGCACTGGTGGGTTCCCTCAGCCTTGCCTGTGCCCTCTTGCTATTGGGGATGTAGTACTGTGGGAAGTGGCAGGCGGCTGGGAAGGGGGCCAGGCTCATCCCGTCCCCTCTGCGCCTGCTGCCACAGAGGCGGGAAAGGCTTGTGCTGCTATAGCTGCACTCACCAGCCGTGAGCCTGGAGTCTCACGCATCAGCTGAGCAGTGCTCCAGCTATGGGAGCACACTGATCACCAGGGGGCAGCTCCTGCCTTGAGTGATGGCCCCCGGGTGGTCAGTGTGTGTCATAGTGACCAGTCAAATAGTCAACTGGTCCAATGGTCACTTAGAGTTTTATATGTATAGACTAGATGCCCGTTGCACGAAGAGATTTGTGCAATAGGCCTTCCCTTCCCCTAGCTGCCGGCACCGGCTTTCCTCCAGCACCCGGGACTCAGGCCTTGGCTCAGGCTGGAGCCTTCACTCTTAGTTGCTCGGGTCCCGGAGCCTTGGATCTTCACTCGGGCCCCAGAGCCTTTACTCTTCCGCCACCCACCCTGCCCCTGCTGCTGCCAGGCCGCACCTGTCACTGCTGCCTGCCTCAATTTTGGCTGTGTTAATTTGCATACAGCTGCTCTGATTGACTGGTGGGCATGGCTTAGGCATCCTGGAGGAATGGTTAATTTCAATATTACTCTTTTATTAGAGTAGATGTTAAAGACCAAGAATAGAGAAGACAGTGTTGAAAAAAAAAATACATATAACACAAACACCAAAGCTGGAAGATTGTTTATAAAGCTGTAAAACTATGTGGTATCGATGCACAGATAGACAAATGGGCCAATGGCAGAATAGAGACCAGAAGCAGAGCACACATGTTGTAGTTTGATGTCTGAGAGCCCAGGGCAGGGTATGTGCGGACTCCACCTCGCCTTCCATCTCAGGACCTGGACAGAGGCCCGCCTTCCTGGACTGCCTGAGGGGTCCTCCCACCCTGCTGTGTTCTGGCCAGCATCTGTCTGATGGGGATGATTGTCCTCCCTGGTGTGAGAGTAAGCAGCTGCCCATAGATGTCTTTAGCATCCCTACCCCCAACCTCAGAGTGCCCGAGCCCCTGTCTGGCCAGTGTTGCATAGGAAAAAGAGCTTAGGAGGCAGGGAAGTCAAAGGGACAGTGCCAGAGGCCTGAGGAGAAGGACTCGGGGGGCAGAAATGATTGTGAGCAGCTGATGGGGGTAAAGCCCATGGCATGAAAATCCCCTGGGAAGAGAAGAATGCAGGGAAGTGTATGGAGGCAGCCTCAAGTCCATGCTGGCATGTTCAAGTTCCAAAGCCTCACTGCAGGTCTAGGACACATGCTTTTATACTAAGATATTTAAAAGGTAGCTGGTGTTTTAATGCAGATGCAATCCTATATGTTTAGAAATACATTGGAAAGAGTACTGCTTATGAGCCTAGTGGAACTGACATCCACAGTTGTGTACGTATATATAACCAGAGTTGCTCAATACAAGCAGAAACCAGTCTTCTAGGCCCGGCCACTCCAGTCTGCACCACAGGAACTCTACAGAGTGTGAAAGTTGCAAAGCCCATGTCCAGCCTCTCCCAGGCAGAGGGCTTGGTCCACGATTCCTAGCTCCGGGGAGCAAGGTAAGTGGAGAAAAAATATTTCTCCTGGGGCAACTCCTACAAGAAGGGGGAGATAGCAGTGGATAATAGACAATCTTGGAGCTTTCCAGAAGCTACACTACTTTGTGGGTTCAAGTGGCTGTAACACAGAGGAGGTTAAATGCTAACAAAAAGCCTTGTCTGGAACCAAAAGGGTACTATAGCTCTGGTTATCAGGATATTACTGGCTTGTACATCCACTTAAAAGGCAGTAAAGTAGCATTGCTTTCTCTTCACCCCGAAACTCAAGAGGGAACAAAAATTCCCCTTTCTGTTAGATCCAAGATTCGCAGTATTTTGTTTCAAATGTTGGGTTCCTTTTGGGGAGAGAGGAACATAAACACGTTTGGTGTTTGATGTGTGTGTGTGTGTGTGTGTGTGTGTGTGTGTGTACGCACAGAAAGGTTGCTTCTTCTCTCTCACCTCCCTGCGTTACGCATCTTGGCCTGTCTCTCTGAACTTGTAACTTTCAGCATTGTGCCAGGGGCATGCGGTTTCTAGGTTGTCGGTTTCCAAGGTCATCCTTTGCGATGAGCAGACTGCTGGGCGCATCTGTAATAAGTCAGACAAGGGTTTCTTTGGATGACTTGGGAGGCGCTTCCCTTCTGATCTGAACTTGCTGAGGAAGTTGCTGTGCATCCTGTAGCCTGTTTAAGTGTCTGTGAATTCCCCAAAGGAAAGAAAAGCAGAGTTTAATAGTGCCTGGTGCCTGCTCCTTCTCCCCTCCCTCCCTGTCCTTTGATGGGAAAGGACAGGACAGTGTCTGGGGGAGTTGATGGAGACAGAAACGGGCCTGTGGGTTGGGGCTCAGAGAAAGAGGTTATCTTAGGATGAAATGCAAACTATATCACATTGATTTTCCCTTTGGGGGACCCGGATATCACATCCTGCCACTTCCCTCTAGTCCCTGCCTGCGATCGACAGGAAAGCATTAACAGGGAATAATCAATGGCGCTCTGTTCTGAAAATAAAAGGCTTGTCATGTCTGTCTATTTGGTGGAATGGATGTGGGACCAGGGGTCATGTGGCCAGCTTCCATCTGTCTCCTAACACAGGCCCTGACTCAGACATGCCTTCCAACTAGGGGCAGCACCACCACCAAGTGACTGCAAATTCTCTGTGGGCAGCAAGAAAAACAAGACTTCAATTTCTTTGAACTTTTATGTTAGGAGCTTGGTTAACTATCAGACATGGCAGCTTAGGAGTGGCTTTCCTGAACTTTAATTTCTGGGTTATGTAAGGGATTGATGTTCCCTAATACTATTATAATAGATGCTGTGCCTGCAGTCAAAACAAGGTTATACATTCACTGTTTCACGATAGAATCGCAGAAAGTCAGAGTTAAAGAGGACTCATAACTGTGGTCCAGCCTTCTTGCCCATCTGATGTGCAAATTTGCTATGATTTTTCTGGTAAACCCAGTGGTTGCCTGGACACGACTGCCTCCTAATATTGCTCATCCATTGTCAGAAAGCTCAACTCTTAGAAAGTATTTTCTTAAACTAACCGAAACCTGTTTTCTAGTGCTCAAGGCCTTCACTTTGTAGCATCCTCTCCATATGCTCCCATCTCTTTCACTTACTAGTAGATCCAGTTCCCACTTGGTTCCCAACTCCAAACTCCTGATTTCTTCTATTCACAATCCTGCTGGATTAAATCCTTTTAGATTAAACCTTTAGATTTGGTTATTTACCGAAGGCTCTGGCTTGGAATCATGGAGCTTTACCACTTAGTATTTGTTCTTTCATTTGATCCACCCATATTTGTTGCAAAACGCAAACAAGACTGTGTGTAAGAAATGCTTAATGAAATGTCATTCATTCTACTTGGGCTGCAGTTGTTATAAAGGCTCCAACCCTCATCTTCTAGGATCTCCTGTTATCCTGGTTGCCTCCAAGATTCCTGACAATAATTTAGCAATCCCATTTACAAGGGTTATCAGCCTCCTGGGAAGTGACTCATATTGAGGTGAGCAACTTTAATGCATTAGAGAAGCCGGAGAACAGGTGCACTTTTTATAATCTCTCCACGTGGGCTTTAATTCTCTCTTATCAACATTTATGCTACCCAGGTCTTGGAAAACAATTTTATTTGACAGAAAAGATGGAAGCAAATTAGGGGTGTTCAAGTTCCACCTCCTTTCTGATAAAAATCACTACCTAAACAGTGGCCCTGTGTCATCTTTAATTTTTCTTTCTTCCACTTGCCATTGGATCTTTTTGTAACTCAAACTCATTGCTGGCTTCAACCTTCTGATACTCTTTAACCCAAACCATCTTGTTTATTAAGGTTTTTATTCACGGTCCACTCTGTCAAAATTTTAAAGAATAGAAGCCCATGAGAATAGAAGTGTGTTTTTTTGTGTGTGGGGGGGATGTCTTGAGCACTGTATCAATTCCAGACCCTTTTTTTTGGTCTTGTGAACTGTGACATCAGTTGTCAGTTTGGGGGTTCCCAAAGTCACCTTGAGTTTTGATAATCACTAGAAGGACTCATGGAACTCATGGGTAGCTATTATACTTATGGGTGTGATTTGTTACAGTTACCGGATACAGATGAAAATCAGCCAAGGGAAGAGAGGAATGGGGCGGAGGTCAGGAAAATTCCAGGCATGGAACTCCCAACTGTCCTCTTCTTAAGGAGTCACACTGCAGACATAGAGTGGATGCCACATGGGCCAAAGCCCCCATCATAAATCACAGTGTTGGGCTGTCCAGTAGCCAAGACCACCAGGTAAACAAAGACACTCTTATCAGCAAGACATTCCAGGAGCTTAGGGATTCCCTCCCAATAGCTGAGGCCAAAGGCTGACTGCTCTTTGGGTCAGATGAGTTCTCTATTACACATCCTGTAACAAATATCTTTGTGCCTAGGCTCTGTTCATTCTGAGGGCCATTTTTTTAGGGTAAATTCTCAGAAGTGGAATTACTGTATCAAAGAATACATATGAACATTTTCAAGACTCGTGTTCATATCAAAATGCTTTCCAAAGAGTGTACTAATTTACACTCTAGCCCTCCCATCCCACCAGCAATGCATCAGAGTATCTGTTTTATCATACCCTTCCTGGCAATTTGATAGGCACAAAGTAGGATCACATATTTTCATTTGTATTTCTATGGTTAATAACACATGTTTACTGTTAAAGCTATTATTATGCAGGATTTTGAATACCACAGAAGTTGACAGAAGAACTTGATGAACTCCCATGTGCCTATCCTGCCAGCCTCACAACCACCTTCATTCCCATAGCTTTTTGAAGAAAATCTCCTAACAGATCATTTTGTCTTTAATATTTCAGTATGCATTTCTAAAAGCTGAGAACTCTATTAGAAATCCACAAATACAATGATCTTTCTTTCAAAATTAACAGTAATTTCTTAATGTCATCAGATATCCAGTTGGTGTTCAAATTTCTAATTGTTTCATGATTATCAGGGGTTTCTTTTACGTTAAAAAATAAATCAGATCCAAATGAGGTCTAGATATTGAGATTCGTAGATATAGCTTTTAATCTAACATATGTCCTATGATTTACAGACCCTCCCCCTCTCTCACTCTTGCTCTTGCCCTCACTGTTGATGGCATTGAAGAAGTGGCTCCATGGTGAGGAGCTGTGGGCAGTCTCTAGGAGCAGAGGGTAGATTACAGCAAAAAGCTGAAACCTCAGTCTGGCAACTACAAAGAGATGAATGCTGCCAACAATCCAAGGGATCCTGGAAGCAGATCTTTTTTTCTGCTTAGCCTCTGGTGGGACTCCACCCCCAGCCAGCACCTGGATTGCAGCCTGGTGAGACCCTTAAGCAGAGAACTCAGCCACCCTGTATACAGACTTCGGATCTACCGAAAACATAGGTGGCAAATGTGTGTTGTTTAAAGCTGCGAAGTTTGTGGCAATTAAGTGGCATAGAAAATGAATATAGTGGGTTTCACTAAACTGATGTTGAAGTGATTGAATGAATCCATATGAAGACTAGGTAAGAGCTGGTCAGACACTTCTTTCCGTGGAGTGAGTCTTCCAGCCATTGAACAGATGTTCCAACTCCACCACCATTACTGCTGCCTGGGAGGTGTCTTGGTGGCACATCAATGCTGTGCCACCAAGTTGATTGGCCGGCTGTGGCACACTGCCTCCCCCACACCTGCCTCTTCCCCATGATCTCCTCTCTGCCTGCCTGCACTGACCTTAGGATGTGTTTCTGGAGCAGTGAGCACCCTCCTGGGGACCCTCCTAAAGGATGTGTACCCTCTCAGTACACAGGTTGTGGACAACAAAGAGCATGTGGCCTTTGGGTGCCCACCTGCACTTTCTCTGTCCTGTGACTGTTTCTGCCTTTGATGTAACTTACCTTCTCCTCTCTACACACTCCCCAGCAGGATTTCTGAATGGTTATACATTGCTTCTGACAAAAATAAGCAAGCAGCCTTGAGCTGACCCTGCGGTCACTGTGCCGATGGGCCCCCCAGGGGAACGTCCCCGCTGGACCCCTCTGCAGGGCAGGTCTCCTCTTTGTCCGCACAGCCCCAGGCTCCACACACCCTCTGTTCTCTTAGTGTTCTCTCTACCACCCCGCCCCCCCATATCCCATTTAGCCTGGGTGTTTAAAAACAATCATTGTCAGAAGATGCCATTTAACCTGTTTTCATTTTTTATTGTACAAAGAGGAGGTGAGGACTAGCAGTAAGATTGCAATGAATAATGAAAGGACCCCTCACAGCTGTTCAGGGATATATATTTTTCCTGCAGTGGAGCGAGACGGGTCCCCAGTGAAGCTCAGGACTTGTTCCAGGAAGCCCCTCATCTGTCACGCTGGGGGCAGGGGAAGGTGGAGAAGTGTCATTATGGATGTACCTGGGCTCAGAAGTGACTGGTCAAGGTTGACGCTGCATCCTAATGGGGCTGTTTATGGAAATGTTCCGGGAGGCACTGCTGGAGGGCAGCTCCAAACAGCCCCTGCTCTGTGGCTGATTCCTGATTCCTTCCCAATCAGCCTGCCTGAGGCTGAAATAAGTCCTTCCAAGGAAAAGACCCTTGACATGTTCCAAATTAGATAGGAAATCCAACCAGAGAGTGTTCATTCTCTCAGTTTTAGGCTGGAACCAGATGCCCCTAATAATTGTCTATACTTCCTTGTCCTGAAGCCACTGGCCTGTCTCTCAGGGGACTGAGCAGAGTGAAATCAGGATGGTCTACACCTGCAGCTGGTGAAATGCCCACAGGGAGAAATGCTTGGGATCTGGGGGCCTGCATCAGCTCTGCCAATCCTGTGTGGATGCCGATTTAATCTTAAAGTGAGAAGATTGAGGAGGACAGAAATAGGTCCATCTCAGAAGATGGAGAAGCTAGACCTCTGTTTCCACTTCTAGCCACCTTTTTTTTTTTGTAACCCCCTGAAACAGCTTCCATAAAGAGCTTTTCTGCTCTTCGCTCCTGCTGGTCAGAAGGTGATCCTGATAGCAGTGCCCACGGCCACCACGGCTGGAGGCTCGGAAGGCCCCGAGGACCCTGCCACATTCTGCCTCTCCTCCCAGGTTTCCAGTTTGCTTAGGCAAAGAATCTCCCCTCCTCCCCACTTTACATTTATTTTCTTACAGCCAGGTTCATTCCTAAAAGGATTTGAAATGTCTTGACAAAAATATGATGTGGCAAGGTAGATGGTTAGGGAAGAACATCAGGCTGAGGAAGTAAAGGTAGGAAAAACTGGACAGCCACATGAGGCTCTCACACCAAAGGCTGATGGATGTTCTTGCTAATTTGGTTCTGAGTTTTCTGGAAAAAGGAAACATAATCAATGATTCCTTCATCGTGTCATGAGATAAAAGCAAATTAGTTATTTGGGAGAAAGTTCTGAGCTACCAGGCACTCTGGCAGGATGTTTGATCCTTTAAAGATGTGAACAACACTCTCAAAAATGCTGTTTTATGGGACATAAACTTATTTAAAACTAGAGGCCCGGTGTACAAAATTTGTGCATGGGTGCGGTCCCTAGGCCAGGCTGGCCATCGAAGCGTGGAAGGACAGGTCCCAGCTGACTTCTGGGCCCTGGGCAGAACCTGGGCCACCCCCCGCGCATCCTCCTCTGACTGAGTCATGGCGCCCGAGTCCCCATGCAGAGATGTGGTGAGTGTGGCTGGATGCCGTGGGCTGGGGGACAGCGTGGGCCTCTGGGCTGCCCAGTGGCATGGAAGCCAGGAAAGCAGCATGCTCTCTCCTGGCCAGCCTCACAGACAGGCTCCTACATGAACCCACAGGGACCCCGCCGGCTCCTGTGGTTCTGGGGGCTGTAGCCCGGCTCACATGGAAGAAACCACATGGGTGTGGGGCAGGCTCTTTACGGGTGCCTGCACCTGAGCGTGGGGGCTTCCCCAGCATGTGAGCCCTTGCTTTCCAGGGGAGGGTAGTAAGGGGAGTGAAAGCGAGCTTGGTGGACACCGTACATTCTCACTGCACCTCCGTCCCCATCACCCTCGCCCCCAGGTAGCTGGTGAGAGGTTGCAGTCCCCGACCTGGGCGCCATGGGAAGTTGGTTGCTGCTGCCTACCCCCAGTTCCCTGTTACAGTTCAGGGCCGGGGCTCCGATCTGGCAATCAGGGCCTGATAGCCGCGGGGAGAGGCCAACTGCCATTGTGTTGGGTGGGTAGCAAGCCAATCAGGGCCTGCCAGCTGGGGCGAGGTATCCAGGAGGTTGGTCACCAGCCCTGAGGAGGGAGCTGGCCCTTTGCCCCCAAGGTAAAGGGACTGTGTCCACTGCCACCCATCCTTAGTTCCTAGTCCCAACCCAGGGCCCAGCCCCACTTGGGTGTTGGGGGCCTGTTGGCTGGAGGGAAGGACTGAGAAGTTGGCCAGCAGGCCCCATCCAGCAATTGGAGCCTGTAGGCAGGGGGCAGCTCCTGTGTTGAGCGTCTGCCCCCTGGTGGTTATTGCATGTCACAGTGAACAGTTGTTCCCGTCATTCCATTATAACAGTCACTTAGGTTTTTATATACATAGGCTAGAGGCCCGGTGCACAAAAATTTTGCACTCGGGGAGGTCCCTCAGCCCAGCCTGTGCCCTCTCACAGTCTGGGACCCCTCGGGGGATGTCCACCTGCTGGTGTGCCTGGCCAGCCTGGGTGAGGGGCTGAGGGCCATTTTCAGGCTGCCACAGCCCCTTCAGGGTTCGGGTCCCTACTGGGGTGCCTGGCTGGAAGCAGGTATCTGGGATTTATTTAACTTCTATAATTGAAACTTTGTAGCCTTGAGTAGAACTCAGGGCCCACAGGGCCCTGGCATCCTCCATTGCCCGGGGCAACTCTAGCTCTGTGGCTGCTGCCATCTTAGTTGAGTTAATTTGCATATCTGATCCTGATTGGTTATGGGCGTGGCTTGTGGGTGTGGCTTATTGGTGTAACAGAGTGAGGGTTAATTTGCATATTACTCGTTTATTAAATTAGATGTTTAACTTTCTTTTAAGGCTGTTGTAAAGATCACTGGTATTTGAATTCTGTGATGGTCTTTAGAAAGAAATAATGTCTATGAAATCACATTTGAAAATACATGACTCTTCTTCTCCTCCTTCCCCACCTCCTCTGTATTCTTCTTCTTCTTCTTGAAAGAACACTAGACATTTTCCACTTTCTGGAATCAGGTACCTGGGCTCTGCCGTTGAATTTGTAGCTGTTATTTCTCCCTGCACCGTGTGTCCTGGTTTCTGTGCATGTTCCTGCGATTGCATGTTTGTGCAAAACAAGAATAAATGGGTATCCAGCCAGGCTACTTCACCAAGTTATTATTAACTTAAATGCAGTGAACTGGGGGTGGGAAATTTCTAAAGCAGTGGCTCTCAAACGTAAGCATCTATTGGAATTTTCTAAAAGTCTTGTTAAACACAGATTTCTGGGCCCCGCCTCCAGAGTGTCTGACTCAGTAAGTCTGGCTCAGGTCCTGGAATTTGCATTCTAATAGGTGTCTAGGTGGTGCTGTTACTGTTTGGTGATCACACTTTGAGAACCAATGTTTTCAAGGAGCTTCCTTCACTTTCCTCTGGACCATCCTAAGTTGGGCAATCAGTTGTGTTCCATCTGAGAGTTCCCATCTTATTTTTTCATTCTGAGATAGCCAAAAATAGACTTTGTTTTTTAGGCTTTATTCTGAATTCTCAACTAGAACTCTGGCTGTACAAGGTTTAGAACAGCTCACACTGGAGTCACAAGGAAACAAAAATTTATACTTTGTGAGCATGCACATTCTATGCTATACTATATTCTACTTCACTATACTGTATTTCACTATACTATATTGTATTGTACTATACTTTACTATACTTGTAGTTTACTATACATACTTGTACTTTACTATATATACAACTAGAGGCCCAGTGCACGAAATTTGTGTGCGGGGGGTGAGGGGGAGGGGGAAGTTGTCCCTCAGCCTGGCCTGCACCCTCCAATCAGGGATCGGGCCTAAACCAGCAGTTGGACATCCCTCTCACAATCTAGGACCACTGGCTTCTAATCACTTGCCTGCCTGCTGACCTGATCGCCCTAACTGCTCTCCCCTGCTGACCTGATCCCCCTAACTGCTCTCCCCTGCTGGCCTGATCCCCCTAACTGCTCTCCCCTGCTGGCCTGATTAACCCTAACTGCCTCTGCCTTGGCCTTGCAACCATGGCTTTGTCTGGAAGGATGTCTGGTCTCATTAGCATATTACCCTTTTATTAGTATAGATAGAGGCCTGGTGCATGAGTCAGGGCTGGCTGGTCTGCCATGAAGAGGGTCCTGGATTAGAGTTGGGGTCCCCTTGGGGGGCGGAGTGAGCCTGAGTGAGGGGCTGACGGCTGTTTGCAGGCTGGCCATGCCCCCATTGGGATGGGGGTCTCTGCTGGGGGGCGTGGCCTGCCTGGGGAAGGGGCTGAGGGCCATTTGCAGACTGGCCACACCCCCAGCTTTGTCAGGATGGATGTCCAGAAGATGTCTGGTCTAATTAGCATATTGCCCTTTTATTAGTATACTATGCTATATTATACTATACTATGCTGTATTGTACTATGCTATACTGTACATACTATACTTCACTATACTATACATCACTTTACTGTACTATGCTATGCTTTTGGGGTTTTCTAGCATTCTCATTTGGGCAAAACACCTTATGGTGCTGCTCAGATTTTTGAGAACCTTTTGAAAAATAGAGATAAATGTCATTCATATGTATTGCAAATATAAGTATGTCAATGCAGACAGCAGTTTAAAAGATGGAATTTGCTGAGTAAAGATTAAGGCTCCTTTCCTAACACTGTCATTTGAAACTAAAAGCACTTGCTAGTCAGAAGCCATTTTGGCCAGAATCTGGCCACTGTCACCAACCAATGAGTAAGGATTAGGGAAAACAGGGAACAAATAAAGATAAGACTTCTTAGCCACACAGCCCTTTGAATTCTTAGAACTGCTCAACTCCCTTTCCTGGTACATCCTCTGTGGTTCTGCTACTGGTACCAGTTAAGTCAAGAGCATGGAATCAGGACCACATGAGGTGGTTTTAAACTATGTCCACACAGTTTAATTTTCCACCCTGGAGTACAGGCTCTTCTTAGTGACTCTCTTATTCTAATAGAATATGCCGGAACTTGTATTTTCCTGAAATTTGATCACTTCTGAAGGTAGGTCACAGAAGGCATTGCAGCTCCCTTCTTTCCACATCTCCTGGTATCGCCGGACCTGGGGGAAGCTGGCTGTATGTTGTGGGGACAGCTAAGCAGCCTTGTGGAGGGGCTCACGTGGCAAGGACTGAAGCCTCTGCCAACAGCCGGTGAGTGAGCCACCTTGGAAGTGGCCCCTCAGCCCATCAAACCTTTGCATGACCACACCCCCATAAACATCTTCACTGCGGCTGTGTGAGAGACCAGGAGACAAGCCACCCTGCTAAGCTGCTGCCAAATTCTTGAACCACAGAAACTGTGAGATCATAAAAGTTTGTTGTTTTGAAGCACTAAGTTTTGGGATACTTAGTTGCACAGTAATAGAAAAGGAACAGGTTATAATATGACAACCCTTATACTACCACTGCTGGAACTCTGTCACATCCTCCTACGAAACTTCTAGTGGCTTTATTACCTCAAACTAAGTGCTCACTGCTCAGGTAGGTGATCAAGACCCTCCTATTTCATTTCCCACACCTTCTCTAGCAGACCCAATTGAACTATTTGCTGTGCCCCAAACACCCCACAGGTTTTATACCTTTGCCCCCCAGTCTGAACTTGTTTCACTCTCTGTCCGTAAAAATTCTTGCATCCTTTAGGTCCTGTCTCCAAAGTTGCCTTCTTCATGGAATTATTTTTGAGTCTCTCTACCAGATGTGCCCCTCTTCATCCAAACCCACCTTGTGCTTTGTGTTCCTGTTTGTTGCTTACCGGTAGTCTTTTCCTTTGTTCCTGCTGGCAGAGCCCTGGTTAGGTTTGAATAGTCATTCCTCATTTTGACCAGGGCCAAATCCTGATTAGTTGAAGCCATCCACAGTGGCTCTAAACCCCTTGGCAGTGATTGGTGCAGGAATAGTCATGTGGTATAGTTTTGGCCAATGAGTTATGAAGAAATGTCTGCATTCTGGGAAAGGCTTCTTTTCAAAAGATATTATGGAAGGAACAGTTCTGCTGAACATTATATGCTTATATAAGGAATTATATGCTTATCAAAGTAAGACACACATACAGAAAAATACCTAAAAAGTTCACTTTTAACCACAAAAAATATCTATTGAGGTTACACAAAAGAAAAAGGAATCAAAACCTATCAATACAAAACCAAACAACCAACAAAACAACACGTTCTTGTTTTGAAAGGGTGATAGCAAGAGAGAAAAAGAGGAGCAAAATAACTACAAGATAAACAGAAATAATTTTGAAAAAGGCAACAGTAAATCCTTCCCTACCAATAATTACTTTAAATATAAGTTGTCTAAATTCACCAATTAAAAGATACAGAGTGGCTGATTGAATAAAAATCCAATTTTATACCATTTATAAGAAACTCATCTTAGATTCAAAGACACATAGGCTGAAAGTGAAGGTATAGAAAAGATATTCCACACAAATGGTAACCAAAAGAAAGCAGGAGTGGCTATACATATAACAAAGTAGACTAAGTAAAACTCTGTCTCTAAAGACAAAGAAGGTCATTCCATAATAATTAAAGGATCAATTCAACAGGAAGATATAACAACTGTACATGAGGTACACCAACAACAGAGCACCTATGTGTATGTACAAATATTGACAACTCTGAAAGGAGAAATTAATGACAATGCAATAATAGCAGAAGACTTAAACGCCCTACTTTCAAAAATGGATAGAGTATCACATGGAAAATCAAGAAACAAACAATAGATTTGACCAATACTGTAGATCAAACGAACCTAAAAAACATACACAGAACTTTTCATCCAACAGCAGAAGGCTACACATTCTTTTCAAACATAGACCGAACAATCTCTAGGGTAGATCACATATGTCACAAAACAAATCTATAAGATTGCAGTCAGACCAAGTATATTTTCTGGCCACAATGAGTGAAACAAGAAATCAATAAGAGCAAGAAAGTAGGTAAATTCACAAATACATGGAAACTACATCACACACTCATGGACAGTCACTGGTCAAAGAGGTAATCAAAATAGAATTTAAGAAATATCTTGGGACAAACAAAAACACAACTTACAAATTTTATGGGATACAGCAAAAGCAATACTAAAAGGGAAGTTTATAGTGGGAAACACCTACATTAAAAGAGAAGAAATATTTCAAATAAACAAACTTCACACTTCAAGGAACTAGAAAGAAAAAAAAGAACTAAACCCAAAGTAAGCAGAAGGAAGAAAATAATAAAAATTAAAGCAGAAATAAATCAGAGACTGGAAAATAGAATCAAGTCAACAAAACTGAGAGATGTTATTTTTGAAAAAATAAACTAGACAAATCCTTAGCTAGACTAAAAAGAGAGATAGTGAGGGGGAGAGAGAGAAAGAGAGAGAGAGAGAGAGAGAGAGAGAGAGAGAGAGAGAGAGAGAGAGAACTCAAATAAAATTAAAAACTAAAGAGAAGACATTATAATGGATGCCTCAGAAATAGAGGGGATTGTCAGGAATGGGAACCATTATAAACAATTATATATCAACAAATTGGATAACCTAGAAGACATAAACTCCTGGGAAAAACAACGTGTCAAGGCGGAATCAAGAAGAAATAGAGATCATGAACAGACCAATAATAAATAAGAAGATTGAAGTAGTAATCAAAAACCTCCAAAGAAAAGCCAGATGGCTTCATGGGTGAATTCTACCAAACATTCAAAGAAGAATTAATTATCAGTTCTTCTTAAACCCTGCTAAAAATAGGAATAGAGGGAATACTTTTAAACTTATTTTATGAAGTCAACATCACTCTGATATGAAAGGCAGACAAAAATACCAGAAGAAAACTATGGACCAATATCTCTAATGAACTATGATTAAAAAATTCTCAATAAGATACTATCAAACCAAATTTAACAACACATCAAAAAGATTATACACCATGACCAAGTGGGATTTAACATGTGCATATAGAGTTGCTTTAACATATGCAAATCAAAGAATGTGATATACCACATTAACAGAATGAAAGATAAAAATCACATGGTCATCTCAATAGATATGTATCAATAGTTTATTCATTCTCATAAATAGACCACAATTTATGTATTCATTTTACTGTTGATGAACATCTAGATTTTTTTTTCTAATTTGGAGCTATTACAAAGAGGGTTACTGTAAACATTCTTGTACATTCTTTTGGTAAATATATATGCATATACCTAAAGCCTAGATGGATGGGTCAAAGAATAAATACCAGTATGTGTGCTTAGTTTATATTTATTCATCTTTGTATCACTGTTTACATATTCACATTCTTTACCCTCTTGTCTTTCTCCTTTCAAAGAACCTACTTTGTACATCATGGGTACTTAAATAATCCTATATAATAAAAGGCTAATATGCAAATTGTCCCCTTGGGATTTTGACCACTTCCTATGATGTGTGCTAACCACCAGGGGGCATCATGAAATGAAGGAAGGCCCTGGCCAGCAGCCGGCAGATAGAGAAGGGAGGCCCTAGTCAACCCTGATTGCTGGCCAGGCCTAGGGACCCTACCCATGCCCAAATTTTGTGCACCAAGCCTCTAGTCATTATGTAATTCTCTCTCTTGCCACACACACACACACATGTATACACACATACACATGTGCGTACATATATATCTCCAATCAATCCTATCTAATAAAAGAGTAATATGCAAATTGATCATCACAAGATGGCTGCCTCCATGTGGTCAAAGATGGACGTCACAAGATGGCCAGCAAGGGAGGGCAGTTGGGAGGGACCCAGGCCTGCAGGGGAGGGAAGTTGGGGGGGACCCAGACCTGCAAGGGAGGACACTTGGGGGGGACCTAGGCCTGCAGGGGAGGACAGTTGGGAGGGACCCAGGCCTGCAGGGGAGGGCAGCCAGACCTGCAGGGGAAGACAGTTGGGGGGGACCATCCTGGCAGGGGGAGGGCAGTTGGGGCAATCAGGCTGGCACAGGAGCAGTTAGGCATTGACCAGGCTGGCAGGGGAGTGGTTAGGGGCCATCAGCAGGCGAGAGGTCAGGAGCCAGCAGTCCTGGATTGTGAAAGGGATCCCAGATTGGAAAGTGTGCAGGTTGGGCTGAGGGACACCACCCCCACCCCCCGACTCCCACTCTATGCACGAATTTCATGCACCAGGCCTCTAGTATATATATAAAAGCCTAAGCGACCATTCAGCTGTTTGACTGGTAGGCTAGGACATGCACTGACCACCAGGGGGCAGACACTCCAACCAGTAGGTTAGCTTGCTGCTGGGATCCAGGTGATCAAGACTGGTTGAAATGGGCCAGACATGCCCTGGAGCCCTCCTGTGGTCCTTCCCCAGCCCTGATGCACCGGTGAAACCCTTTGGCCTAGACTACGCCCTCTCACAATCTGGGACCGCTCAGGTGATGTTGGAGAGCAGGTTTTGGCTCAATTCCCACAGGCCAGGCTAAAGGTCCCCACTGTGCACAAATCCATGCACTGGGCCTCTACTTTGTATATAATAAAATTAAGTATAGCCACAATCCTAACAAATTAACAGTAGACATGTTCTGCTAGAATTACAAAAGGAATGGTCAGTCAGGGATGGCTGAGACCCCCATTCCCATCTGAAATTTGGGTTAGCAATGGACTCCTCCATAGATATATTTCATTTGCCCTTGGTCTGAATTCTGGAAGTTACCACAACTTCTCTCTCACAGATGGAAGGGGTAAGGAACGGGTATTAATGAAGAAAGGGGTTGTCTTTCTTTCATGGTGGAGTGGGGGAAGAATGACCCCGTTAGTTGCTTAGCGAAGAGGGACAAGATTTTCCGTGTGCTAGCAGTCCAGTAAAATGCTGCCAGGCCACGGCTCTTAGATGCGGTATTGATTTTCTTAGAATCATTTTTGTTTTCAACAAACCACCTTTTCCTGAATGCTTTTTTTTAAAATTCAACCTTTAGAAAGGACTTGGTTTGCAAACTAATGTTAACACAGCTCTCTGTCAACTGCCTCCTAAAACTGGGAACAACTCTTAGATTTTCTATACATGGAAACATTAGGTGTTGGGGGATTTTTTTAACCAATTTAAGCAATTTTCTTAAATCTTGATTGGCCTCATGAAAAAAATTTAATGTCATTAAGAAAAATATATTTTCCCACTGATGTTAAATCTCGATATTAAACTGTGACTACCCAGGAACTCTATGTACTCATGGAAAGGGTTTGTGACTTTGGCTAACCACCTATCTGGTCTGTTTCTGATGAAAAAAAGAACTCAGTGATTGCAACAAAACTGTGTGTGTGGAGGGGAAGTTCATCAATATATCTTTTACCATAAGGAGTATGGACAATTCACATTTAAATGGAAGAAATACAGGTGCTTAATTCAAGTAATTAGAAAAGTGACAGACTCCAAGTAGATCTACACATACGCATCAGGAAATACTGCAGGATTCATAACAAACCAAGTTGGTATTTTTGAAGCCAACTTGTAACTAATAATTTCAATGAAGAATGGCAAGTCTTGAAAACTCTGATTGACTCAAGACAACACTGGTGACCGGTGGCACATTGACAATAAATGGTGTGTTTAAAGCTGTGGAACCCTGCCTTGGTGCGAGTGTGCTCAGGAGCTGCTCAGCGGTGCGGCCGAAGGCTGCGCACATGCCAGATGGCTTAGCAGACCCAGGACTAGAAGTCCTTGGTGAACCCTGGAAATGTGCTAATGTAAGCTTATGAATATGAGAGCTCAGTAATCTTTAATAACCTTCTTAGGTGGTTACTAGTAAGAACCCCTTAGTCATGTGAAAGAAAAAAAGGTCTTCGTGTCCAGCTGGTTTGGCTCAGTGGTTGAGCATCAACCCATGAACTAGGAAGTCAAATCAACATTTTCCAGTCAGGGTGCATGCCCAGGCTGTGGGCTTGATCCCCAGTGGGGGGACTCTTATGATGGATGATTCTCTTTCATCATAGACATTTCTCTCTCCCTTCCTCTTTCTGAAATAGATGAAAAAAAAAATATTCATGTATTAAAAGGTCTTTGTACTTGCCCTGAAGAACCAAGAAAGGATTTATGCAAGTTCCTGACCCAACAGGGGACCCCACACAGCCCAGCAGTGGGACAGACCCACCGAGAGTCACGATCCTACTCACACCACTAGAGTCTATAGGAGCCCTCATCCTTTTTGTGCAGGTGTTCAGATCTTTCTGCAGGATGTGGATGATGTGGGATGAGTAAAACGTGTGCCCTGAAGGAGCAACCGTGTGCAGTACTAGCCTTGGCTCTGCAGGACCCGGAGTGTCAGTTGTCAGGTGAGTCTGGCTGAGACTGGAGTGTGAGACTATCAGTTACCATGTATGTGAGGGTGACGATGAATGTGGGTGTTGAAGGAGGCTGTGGTCAGGAGAAGCCAGGTTCAGACATTGGTTGTTCCCAGTCTTCTCTTTTACTATGGGAAGATTTTTCAGTTGCCTCTTATGGCTTATATATACACTTAATTGTCAGATAATTTCCTTAAAGAGAAATCAGTATCCCAGGAATTGATTTATAGTTGAAGTCAGTTTCTATGTGTGTTGCTTGGTTCCAAATATATATATATATTTCAAAGCCCTATGTGATATACAGAACCATACAGAGATCAGAAAACAAAGATCAGATCCTGCCATTTTTTAGTCTGGTGAATTATACCATTTGAACCACCACTTGAAGCTTTGTTGTCCTACAAGTCTTATGTATTTCTCAGAATAAAGGAGATCCTTCAGATACCCAGGTGCCCAATTGCCTTCCTTTTTAGCAACCTAATATATTTTGCATTAATCTCTACTTTGCCTTTCTTAGTCCTCAATAGCCCCACATTATTCTAACCTGAGTTCCAGTTTATTATTTTTTAAATGAGTGTGCTTGTGAAGATTGCTTATAGAGATGATTGCACATACTGAGCTCCTGTAGGACATCAAAAGACAGAATTAGACATCAGCTTCCCCCTCTGTGCTCACCATGAAAATAGAGATAGAGGCATGAAGAAGGCACATGAACACACATCTTTGTAGTTATGTTTTTCCACTGGAACCTGCAGTTTTTCTCTTTATTTTGTAGAATATTTTTACAAGAGTGTTTATTGATTGAGTTTTAGGAAGATAGGTGTACCTGTGGTTTATCCTGTGTGAGCTACCAATAGGTTTACCATTTCCTGCCTAAAGTGTTAACCAGGTGCCATGAATCTGTCACACCTAGTGAACAGCAGAAGGCCACAGGAACCTGAGGAAATGCCTAGTGCTTGGGCAGCTCTGTGATTGACTTGTCGTTATACTTAGTTTGGTCTTGAACAAACAGACAAATTCAGAAAGTCTGCTATATTTCTGTGGTCGGTATGTCTTTATTTTTCACTCTAACCTGCTAAAGAATGTCCTACCAAAATCCAGTTTTTAGTATGCTAGTTGTAACTGCATTAGAAATTGCCAATACTTCACAACTATTCTTTCTGTCCCTATGAATGGAACTTGTAAAAAGAATCACTTTCTGTACTGTCAGGGAGAAACGTGAACTTTGCTATAGTTATTTTTACCCTTCCTTCTACCCTTCCAAATGTTTGGGGCCACCCAAGGCTTGATGCACTTGTTGAGGTGCTTTTGAGACTGGTCAATTAAGCAAGACTAGTCCCAGTTCTGGAGACAATGTTTCAATGGGCTTCTACTGTATATGAGCCAAACATACAAACAGGTCAACAGCACATTGTTTTAGCTAATAGGTTGAACAATTTCTCTTCTTCTCTCTCCAACCTTCCTACCCTGGGCAATGTCTATCAACTCTTTAAGACACTAACAAGAACATTAACACAGTTTGGCCTCATTTTCTCTCTTTTCCTATCCATTTAAAAAATCCTTAATGTTGAGATTATTACAGATGTTCCTCTTTTTTTCCTCTCATTGCCCACCTCCACCTGTTTTCCACCCCACTCCAGGCCTTTACCACCCTATTGTCTGTGTCTATAGTTAATGCATATATGCATGTAAGATCTTTGTTTAATCTCTTCCGCCCACTTATCCCTTTTCCTCTGATATTTGTCAGTCTGTTTCATTTTCATGCCTCTGACTCTATTTTATTCTTTTTCTTTTTCTTCTTCCTCTTCTTAAAGAGTACCCTTGTATTAGCTGGTTTGGCTCAGTGGATAGAACATTGGCCTGCAGACCAAAGGATACCGGGTTTGATTCCCATCAAGGGCACATGCCCAGGGTTGTGGGCTCAATCCCTAGTAGGGGGCATGCAGGAGGCAGCCAATCAATGATTCTCTCTCATCATTGATGTTTCTATCTCTCTCTCCCTATCCCTTCCTCTCTGAAAACAATAAAAAAATATATATTTTTAAAAGAATACCCTTCAACATTTCATATAATACTGGTTTGGTGGTGATGAACTTCCTTTAGCTTTTTCTTGTCTGTGAAGCTCTTTATATGACAGATATATTCTAAAAGATAGCTTTGCTGGGTAGCGTAATCTTGGTTGTAGGTCCTTGCCATTCATGATTTTGAATATTTCTTGTCAATTCCTTCTGGCCTGCATAGTTTCTTTTGAGAAATCAGCTGACAGTCATATGGGCATTCCCTTGTAGGTAACTAACTGCTTTCCTCTTGCTGCTTTTAAGATTCTCTTTTTGTCTATAGCCCTTGGCATTTTAATTATGATGTGTCTTGGTGTGGTCCTCTTTGGGTTCATCTTGTTTAGAACTCTCTGTATTTTTTTTTTAATATCTTTATTGTTCATATTGTT
This sequence comes from Murina feae, assembly GCA_004026665.1. NCBI lineage: Eukaryota > Metazoa > Chordata > Mammalia > Chiroptera > Vespertilionidae > Murina > Murina feae. The sequence goes on along the minus strand of PVJC01008138.1, from coordinate 210 downwards.
ACAGTTGTTCGTCTTTTTTCCCCCATAGCTCCCCTCCTCCCAGTTCCCACCCCATCCTCTGTCCCCCTCCCCCCATCCTCATCCATAGGTGTACAATCATTGTCCATTCTCTTCCCGCACCCCCAACACCCTTTACCCCCGAAAATTGTCAGTCCACTCCCTTTCTATGCCTCTGATTCTATTCTATTCACCAGTTTATTCTGTTCATCA